>APFE031347989.1:155415-179295 GCA_000404065.3 Pinus taeda
AAGAATAGCTTAGGATTTTTTTAACTACACCTTAAGTTCAATTTCTGCACTTTTTCATGTTTTCATCAGAAATAGCTATGAGCATGTATACTTAAATGATCTTGTTTACGCTGTTTCTTTCACATATGAATGAGATGTTTAGGAATTCTTAACTGCTCCTAGATAACCATTCATTCACTTCTCCTCTTTTTTAGTATGATGGAATGATTCTCCTTTGCCTTTCATCTCTGATTTTCATTCCATCCTTTCAGTAGATTGAAAAATTGTATCATGTGTGGCTATCTCGCTCCTTAATCCTCTTATGACCAAAAAGACACAATAGCAAGCCCTAATCCATGACTCCATGCCCAATGGTTTGAAACTTATCTCACCTTACCTTGCCTCTTTGCTTGAGATTTCTACCTTCCATCCAAATACAAACAAAAACCCCTGAGCTAAAAGCTAGCCTAAAATCATCAATAAAGTTGAATCATTAAGAGAGAGCCCTCTCTGATTACAGGTGGGCTAGAACCTGCAATCCAAAGATTGGTTTGTGGTTACCTCGGCCGTATCCCTAAACAGGAGCCTAGGGACAACCTGAGTGATAACATGGTCAACAAGGGCCCATAGCTTTACAAATATTACTAGTTGTATCAAGCATTAACCTAATCAAATAGCTGTAGTAATTTCACTGAGTAAATGATAGCAATCAAATGGACGTATTGTAATAATCAAACAACTTCTGTTATGCAAGTACTGGGTATAGTTAGGAACATCACTTACTCTGATTCTTCAGAGTACAAGCTCACTCTTTATTAATATTATTGTTATGTTTTTCTCTCACAGAGTTGTGCATTGGTAGCTAGATTATGTTCATTGATATTGTAATTTTCTGTAAATTGAATCTTTATGCTAATTGCCTAAAGAATTTTGTGTCTTCTATGAAGCAATGTGTCAATAATACCAAAACTATTTCATAATCATTTTATTAAATAGTGTAAAGTTATATTTTCTAAAACTATCCCATGATATATTTTTCTTAGTTCAACATTGATTGGACATGCATCTGCTGCATTTTTGTTTTGAATGAGAGGTTGTATGTTTCCTTTAAGGAGATGAAACATGTTTTAAATTATTGGTAGATATCACAGTAGAAATTACCATGCTTTTAACTAGTTCTTATAGACTTTTCATTGATATGTATAGTTAATCTAGTGTTCCTAAGTTTCTTAGTACTCTCAACCTTAATACGATAGGATTTGTCACTTATATTTTCTTTTTGTATTCATTTTCATACATTTATGTGGAATAAGTTTATCGACACTTTTACTAACAAAGGCTTTAAAATGTTTCAATTTCATTCAACGAAATTGAAAGCGATGCTATTGTGTCTCTAGTTATGCATTGTGTCTCTAGTTGTGAAGAAGCATAGCTTGAAAATGTTTCCCTTTACTCTATGAATCAGATTAGAAATCTATTTGTTCATGCATTGTTATCTATACCCTAAACTGAGCCATTCTTTTTTCATCTTGAAACAAATCAACAAAGCAGAAAACCATAATAAATGCTCTCTTCATGTTAATTCTATTTACATTAACCTCAATAAGCAATGGTTGATCGTTTTGTTAAATTAGTTATCAATCTAAAGGAGGAAATAATGTGTAGACTAATTAGTTTCCATTTCTAAAGGCTTGGATAATTGTCCTCCCCCTCTTTTATAGGTAGATACCACATTAACTCTAGTCTATGTATCATAGGGAAGGGGGTCAATTTAATTGTGAGGTAAGACACATTATTGTCTAATGTTGAGGGCATGTGTAACTATAAGCAGCTCAATTATTTATTTGCTAGCTCTCATTGTATTCAAATCACCAAGGACGATATTGATATTCTCAACAGGCACTACATAATCATTCTTTAGGTACCATATAATCATTCTTTAGGTTAGGTTGATCAGATAGATTCCCTTGTCTATTATTTAATCCTTTGCTATTATTTACTCCGGGTTGAGCTACACTTTTTTCATTTATCTTTGGAGCATTTTTGCTTTGGCTTTCTCCCCTTATAACCACATTTTCTTTATAAGGAAGAGTATGTTCTATTATATGTGCTATAGTTCATTGTACAGCATTCTAAAAATCATTAAGGTTCATTACTCGATTGACCACTTGTGGAGAGATTCACATTATTCACATTATTCACTTACAATTGTGCAACGCCTGAGAATAAAGGTTTTGTACAACACATCCTCTCACCTTGTCATTTTTCCAAACGATTGAACAAGAAACTTAGCATAACATATAATTTTTAATCATGCATAAGACTTTCGCGCTAAGTTTTTCCTAAATTAGATGAGCATGTGAGAAATACTAATAATGAGCCTGTGTTTTGGAATTTAAATTAGTAGGCCAACACTGTTAAAGACTCAACTAAACTCCAAGTGTCTGGTATCTTTTATTTGGTTTCCTTACTGATTTTTTCTTTATTTTCTTATTTCCTGTAGCTATTGCAAACAAGCTCAAAGCTAAGTTTTTGGGTTTGCCTCTATATGATAAAAATAATTGCAATCAGTAGCTTTAGGGTCTTTGGTTTCTTGCATATTTGTTGTCATCATCTCAAAAACTGAGTTTGCCTCTATATAATAAAAAAAATTGTACTCAGTAGCTCTATTGTATTTTCTTTCTTTCTCGGAAGAGGATCGATTTCGTGTTGTTTCTGCAAGAAACACTTGTAGACTTTACATGTGCAACAATACGAAGGAAATGGACAGTGCTACTACAATTTTCCTGGTTCATGTACACTACGTAGCGCTTTCACTGAAGCATAGTACCTTATAATCAGTCAAAGCTAAGAAAGCCTACTTTGAGAAACATATATTCCGTGGGTTATAGGAATTCTAGGGCAAAAAGACAGGCATTGAACCAAATGCTTGATTGATAAGAATGGCTACCATTGCCGAGTTGAGAAGATTAGAGCCAAGCTGTATATGACCAATCTCATTAAGACTTGCATGGTTTTCAACAATGTTGGTGTTTGAGTGAGTCAATGCATGGGAAAGAAGCAACGATGCTGTTCCGATTAACATGGCTAGTTTATGCATGCAACAACCAAAACTCAGAGATTTGTTTATTTCCAATGAATGCAATCACTTGAGCAACATTTTGTTGAAGCATCAGGTATAGCTATATATTCTTTGAAAGACAAGGTCTTCTTTAGTTCAAGGGCCATTTTTTTCTTTGTGCAGGCTGAAAATGGAAAGAAAAGCATAACTTCTTCGCAGAGGTAGTTACGAGTCAAATTGAGATTATGGTTAATTTTGAATTTCACTGTGTAATCCAGTTAACTTTAAAAACAATAAAGCCTCCAAAACCCCAAATTAGCTCTTTTCTATTATCACTATAGGATACAAACAAATCAAATGAATTTGGCTCTTTGCTATTATCACTATAGGGGACAACCAAATAAAATGGATAGCCATATCTGAATGGGAAAAATTATAATTATTTGCATGCAATACGCGCAGTTGGAATCCAATGAGTAGAGTTAGAGTGCCATGCTCCTTAATTGTTGCATGTTTTGTGAATCAACAGAGTTTCCATCCCGGATAGGTGAAAGTTGAGTGAGTATTGTGCAATTTTTTCTTCAATTGCTTGTTTACCTTGTGATATTGCATGTTACAACTTCTCATTCTCCCACGCTTAAAATTTCTCGATCTAGGTCTGCTCCAACAATTGTGATTGGTTGATTTTTCCTTATGGTGTTCTTCTCTTGTACTGTTCTTTGCTATCTTGGTCTCTTTCCCAGATTCACTCAGATTTCTGAAAAAATAAAATTCTTCACTGTTTTAGGAACCAATAAGTCTAATACTTCATGTTAGTTATGAAGTTGGTGTGATACTAACTACAACAAATTGAAGTCTAATACTTCATGTTAGTTATGAAGTTGGTGTGATACTAACTACAACAAATTGATCTATTTTCCAACCAACTTAAGTAACTGCAGGCTTGAAAAAGCTTTTAAGTAAAGCTTGTCCACTAAACAAAATAGTTCTCCCCAAATTAAATGCCATTTCAAGGCTGGGACTTGTGGCCGCGCAACCCTACCTATTAAATTCACACTTCAAACCACACTTCGGCCAACAATCACTATGTTTTCGACTTAAAACAATCTCACACGATGAACAACTTCATATGCTTTCTCACCTAGTGCTCTAATACCAACGGTTGGTAATTACAAGCAGGATAATCAAACATTTCTACACACAAATGAAGTCTTCGGTTATATTAACTATATTAATTAGTTAATGTGGTTGTATTAATTACATAATAACAAAATATACATAAAAAGGATCACATTGTATTAAATTACAAGACTACTCCATTATTTTCATACACACCCATATAATACATTATATGATGTATCTTAATATAGAATTGAAGTGCCTACAACAAAATTTTCAATATGAATAATTGTTTCAACCATTTTTATAATTATCTCTATAATATAATATTTAGGAATATCTCCACAAATTTGTTAGTTGATTTTTTTGTGATCTCTATCTCTCTCATTATTTTCTATATTTAGGCTTCTGTGATGAGACTTTATGTTTCTATATTGCTCTCTATTAAGCGTTTTTCATGGTCTGCCTCTTCATCTAGTCTTGTGATAAATCACACTTGTTGGTTCGAAACACATTGGCCAAAAATTTATCTTATGTAATTTCTACCAAAAAACTTTGCTAAATTTTTTCATTATCTTTATCTTTAATTATAAATAAAACTCTAGAATAAATCGACTTCCATTATTAATAATTTCATTATATCATCAACTTATTTTTATTCATCTACTGAACAAAGCAAGTACTCTAAATCACTATGATCAGGTGTGCAGGGGAATAATACCATGCGAAAAGCAAAGCACACATGAGCAAAATACAATGCAAAAAACAATGAACAAAGTAATGTAGGGGAAGTAAGACACTATTGAAAGTAAGGAACACATGATCAAAGCAAGCAATATGGGGAAATAAGACACAGAAAATGGAACCTCGCACATATGGTGTTCCACATAAAATGTTGTTATTATCTTGTAACGTTTTGAAATATGTAAAAATGCACTTAATTGCCATAAAGTGGGCTTTCATTAGTGGGGTGCTTATTATTTTGTTTAATGACACATGATTTTTGTTTTGAATAGTAGAAGAATATTTAAAAATATTTGAGATAATATTTTACTATTAAAATTATATAAATTAAATAACAGATAAATGTGCTATTTAATTTATTAGTCATTTAATATATATAATTTAAAAAATTAAATTAAATGAGTGATAAATGTGATATTTAATTATTAGTTGTAATTTAAAAATTTGTAAAGTCATAATGATGGAGGAGCATGAAGCTTGAAGGCAAAAGGCTTCGAATTTATTCAAAAAATACAAAAAAAGTTTACAAGCAAAGTAGTGGGATCCTTTAGCTATCAATTTACAAGTTTTCCAGATAAGATTTGAGTTAGGATTTAGGGATTGAGTGATTTTATAATAAATTCATGCAGTTTAGATTCAGTTGAGATTCTCGAGGAGAATATCAATGAGATTAGATATTGTTTAAGATTAGGCAGATTCGATCCAGTGTTTATGGATATGATTGTTAGGATGAAATGGTATTATGTAAGTTCTGAATGATTGTAAGGGGATTTTGACTGATTTGGCTCGTTTTGGCCATATAAGATTAAGTTACAAAATTATATCTCTGTGTATTTTTGTGTATAATTGGTCAATCTCGGAGGTGTTGTATCCCTTCGAAGTATCTCTGTGTATTATTGAATTTTTAGTGTGGCTTGAAAATTTAGAGTTCTGTATAAATTGGTGTGATTGCATTTAATCTCTCTTTTGCTGTGTATTAAGTTAAATTAACTATGTTTTAATCACAGAGTTTTAATTAGCTAAGCTTCAATTTACAAAGAGTAGAACTAAATCTAGCAAAACAAGAATGACAGAGTAAAAGATCTAGATGATCAGTAACTGCGGGGGTAAGAGTATATGGATTTATTGATCGTGGTTGAAGCCCCGCACTCATTCCTAGTTGTCGGTCTCATTTTAAAAATTTTAGGTCATAGTCAACTATAGGGGTTAAGTTGTTTTCAATCCATGTGCTAGTTGAAGTCCCGTGAATCATAGATTTGTTGGCCTCTTATATTCAATGGATATTGGGTCATAAAGTGATCAGACGTTAATTTCAAAACCGGACCCAAAATTTTATAGATCGAGGACTTATATTCCTTATTGGCTCCATGAGGGCAGGTAAACGTCGCGCAAGATTCCTGTGCAATATCGCTATTGACCATTGGATCAAGTGTGCCTTGATCAAATAGTTGAGGATCATCGATTAGTTTTGCATCGCAATATTTCATGAGTGAATGAACCTTGGCCATAAGAAAATGCGATTTGCGATGTGTGATGATCGTTGATTAGTTTCAAATCGCAATATTTCATGAGTGAATGAAGCTTGGCCTTAAGAAAATGCAATTTGTGATATGTGATGCTTAGAGGACTTGTAAAACACTTATCATTGCAGCTAAAATTAAGCAGTTCTTCTAATTTAGCAGAATAGCCAAGTTTGGAGGTAGATGACGGATACTCTAAAGGAAGGCTAAGAAGAAATTGCACCTGAACTTGTAGAAATCATTTCTGGATTTGAACGATTGTCCATTACACTTGCACTCAGGCCACCATTTTTGGTATCAGAGTAGCCTACTGACACTGAACAAGATCTCAAGGATCAGAAAAAGAAATCCAACATGGCTTTCAGATTTGTAGGAAGAGGTGGTGCTCGAAGAAGAGGATGACCAGTTGCAAATCCTTAAGTGTTGGAAGCTATGCAACAGATGCAAGCTATATTGGAAGCAATGGAAATGGGAAGAGATGCAGATGCTGGGTATGTCAGTGAACCTAAAGCTGAAGCTGCATAAGAAGAACTTGCATATGTAACTCCTGAAATGAGATTCTTTAAGTCAGTATTGAGATCTACATCCAAGCCTAGACTTGAAGTCTCAATCTACATGGGAAGCTTAAACCTTGAGGAATTGATAGACCCGATAAATGACATGGAGAAATTCTTCAATTATGAGGAAACATAAGAAGGAAAGAAGGTGAAGTTTGCTGTCACAAAATTGAAAGGACATGGAGCACTTTGGTGGGACGGAGTGCGGCAGAAAGAAGGAGACTTGGCAAACAACCAATTAAGAATTGGAACAGGATGGTGGCAATAATAAAAAGTAAGTTTTTGCCAAGGGATTATTAGCAAACGTTATTTAAATAGATGAATAATCTTAGATAGAGATCTATGACAGTAAAGTTATACACAGAGGAATTCTACAAAGTGAGTATAAGAGTAGGACAAATCGAAGATATAGATGAGAAGGTCGCCAGATATGTGAATGGTCTTAGAATGGACATTCAAAATGAGATAAGTGTGCTGACTCCTAAAACAGTAGAAGAGGCTTATTAGATGGTACTCAAGGCTAAAGTAAAACTCATGAGGAAGCAGTCTGCCAGAATTAGAGGTACTTTCCGAGGAAGGGGAAGACAAGGTGGTAGAGGAAGATTTAAAGCACCTAGAGATGGAGCTACCAGTAGCTCAAGTCAGTATGCACCCACAGGAGGTGATGCAAGTGGTAGAGGGAGTTTTTCCAGAGGAAGAGGAGGCAGAGGTGGAAGAAGAGAAGTTAGATGTTACAGATGTAACAAGTTGGGACACAAAGCTTATGAGTGCCCAGAAAACATAGGAATGGATCAGAGGAATACAATTGTTGCAAAAATTGAAGAGGAAGCAACAAAGGTAATAGGTGAAGAGAATGTACAAGAGAAAGGGGAATCTTTTGTATTCAACAAAATTTTGTTAAAATTAGCTAAGGAAATTGTTGAACCAGCGCAAAGGAAAACCTTGTTCAGGACTGTGTGTAAGGTTCAAAGGAAGTGTTGTCAGATGATAATAGACAATGGTAGTATAGATAATTTAGTCTCCACAGAAGTGGTGGAGAATTTGAAATTGAAAACAAAGAAACATCCAACACCTTACAAGGTGTCATGGCTTCAAAAAGGATATCAGTTGGTTGTGAATGAGCAATGTGAAGTGGAGTTGCAGTTGGGTAAATACAAAGCCAAAATTTTGTGCAATATGATGCCTATGGATGTGTGTCATATATTGTTGGGTAGACCTTGGTAGTATGACAAAGGAGCTATGCATGATGGAAATAAGAACACATACAAATTTAACAAAGATGGTATCAATCATACATTTCTGCAAATAGAAGAAGAGGATACATCAAAGAAACTTGATCCAAAGACCCTTTTGCTGAGTGGAAAGGAGTACTTGCAATAGATGGAAGAAGATGGGGTAAGTTTTGCATTGGTTTGCAAACCCAAGGTAATAATTACTTCCACAAAAGTTTTTGATTTACCAATAGAAATTCAAGAGATGCTAGACAATGATTGTGATATCATTGTAGATGATTTTCCTGATGAGTTACCACCCATTAGAAAAATCACTCATCACATAGATTTGATTCTAGGAGTAAATCTACCTAATAAAGCAACTTACAAGATGACTCCCACAGAGAATGAAGAGATCAGGAAACAGGTTCAGGAACTGTTAGACAAGGGACTGGTTAGAGAGAGTTTGAGTCTTTGTGCAATGCCAATAGTGTTGAGCCCAAAGAAAGATGGAGGTTGGAGAATGTGCACTGATTCGACAGATCAATAAGATAAAAATTAGGTATATATTTCCTTTACCTAGAATTGAAGAATTGATGGATTGTTTGAGTGGAGCTAGATATTTTACAAAGTTAAATTTAAAAAATGGTTATCATCAAATCAGAATTAGAGAGGGAGATGAGTGGAAAATTGTTTTTAAGACCAATGAAGGATTGTATGGATGGATGGTAATGCCTTTTGGGTTATCAAATGCTTCTAGTACATTTATGAGACTATGAATGAAGTTATGAAGGAATTTATTAGTAAATTTGTAATAGTATATATGGACAATATATTAGTTTACAACAGATCTAAAGAGGAACATATGAGACATCTGAATTATGTCTTACAGAGACTACAACAAGAAAAGTTACTGTTAAATTTAAAGAAATGTTCATTCATGAAGGAGGAGTTGGTGTATTTAGGCTTTGTTGTTTCTATTGAAGGGTTAAAGATGGATCTAGAGAAGATCAAGGCTATCATGGAGTGGCCTTCACCAAAAAGTGTCTTTGAGGTAAGAAGTTTTCACGGTCTTGCTAGTTTTTACAAGAAACTCATAAGGAATTTTAGTAAGATTAATGCTTCAATTATTGACACAATAAAGAAGGACAAACAACCATTTAAATGGACTACTGAAGTAGAAAATAACTTCCAACTATTGAAGAGAAAGATTACTAAGACGCCTATTTTGATTTTGCCTGATTTTAATAAACATTTTCAAGTGAAGTGTGATGCCAGTGGAGAAGCCATTAGAGCTATTTTGAGTTAGGAGGACAGGCCTATAACTTATTTTAGTGAAAAGTTGAATGAGACAAAGAAGAAATATTCTTCTTATCGCAAGGAGTTTTATGCAATGGTGCAGTCTTTAAAGAATTGGAGATATTACTTGATGTCCAAGGAGTTCATACTATATTCAGATAACCATGCATTACAGTACATTATGCAACAGCCAAAGCTTAACTAGAAGCATGCAAAATGGGTAGAATACCTACAAAGTCTTAATTTTGCATTAAAACATATAACTGGTCAATCAAACAAAGTAGTAGATACCTTAAGTAGAAAAATCATTTTTTTTCAAGAAAGTTAGATTCAAGTGTTGGGTTTTGATTTTCTTAAAGAGTTATATGAGAAAGATCTAGATTTTAGAGAGGCATTTGAAGTTTGTAGAAATCCTATTTTGTTAGACAAAAGAAAGTGGCTGGATTATTTCCTGCAAGAGGGACTGTTGTTTAAAAGAAATCAATTGCGCATACCAAGTTGTTCTATGAGGGATAATTTGATCAAGAAGAAACATAGTGCACGACTTGGAGGGAATTTTGGTGTAGACAAGACTTATGAGCAGTTGAACCAGTTTTATTTCTGGCTGAAAATGAGGTTTGAAGTGGAAAAGTACGTGAGAAATTGTAAAGTATGTCAGTATGCAAAGGGAAGGAGTAAAAACACAGGTTTGTATGTTCCATTACCTATTCTAGATATGCCTTGGGATATGGTAAGTATGGACTTTGTTTTGGGTTCACCAAAAACTCAAAGAGGAAATGATTCAATTTATGTAGTAGTAGACATATTTTAAAAAATGGCACATTTTATTCCATGTTATAAAATCAGTGATGCTACTCACATGGCTAATTTTTTTTTAAGGAGATTGTAAGATTACATGGGTTACCTAAGAGCATTGTTTCAGATAGAGACACCAGATTTGTTGGACATTCTCAATGACATTGTGGAAGAAGCTTGGAACTAAACTGAGTTTCAGTTCTTCTTATCATCCTCACACTGATGGACAGACTGAAGTTGTAAATAGAAGCTTGGGTAATCTTTTGAGAAGTCTTGCAGGTGAACATCCAAAACAATGGGATCAAGTATTGGCACAGGTAGAATATGCATATAATGACTCTCCTAATAGGAGTACATGGCAGAGTCCATTCCATATAATCTATGGAATGCACCCAAGAGGAGTGCTTGAATTGAGAGACTTGGGAAAAGCTGAAAGGAGAAGTGATAAAGGAGAATATTTTGCTACAGAAGTTCAAGCAATACATGAACAGGTAAAACAACAACTACTAGACAACAACATAAAATACAAGAGTCGAGCAGATTTGAAGAAAAGAGAAGTTAATTTTGAGGTTGGAGATTTGGTTTTCGCACACCTGAGGAAAGAAATATTTATAGAAAGGGAGTATAATAAACTAAAGTTTATGAAAATTGGACCATGCAGAGTCTTGAGGAAATTTTATGTAAATGCATATGAAATTGAATTACCCCCTGATATTGGAATAGCTCCAATTTTCAATGTTGCTAATTTATATAAGTATGAAAGTGAAAACGCAGATGACACAATAGAGGATCAAGAAGAACAAGAGATTGATTGGGTAAAATAGTTACCTGTAGCAAAGGAATTGAAGACAAAGAGGATTTTGGACAAGAAATTATTGAAGAAGACACGAGGGAAGGAGTATTTTTAGTATTTGGTCAAATGGAAGGATTAACCAATTGCTGAAGCTATTTGGATGACAGATGACATGCTATAGAAGTTTGGCAGTTCTGTAGAAGAGCTCATGGACATGAGCCCATGAAGAATTTTGTCCTCAGGAGTCTGATGCAGGAGCATGAGGCTTGAAGGCAAAAGGCTTCAAATTTATTCCAAAGATACAAAAGAAGTTTACAAACAAAGGAGTGGGATCCTTTAGCTGTAAATTTACAAGTTTTCTAGATAGGATTTGAGCTAGGATTTAGGGATTGAGTGATTTTATAATAAATTCATGCAATTTAGATTCAGTTGAGATTCTCGAGGAGAATATCAATGAGATTAGATATTGTTTAAGATTAGGTAGATTCAATCCAATGTTTAAGGATTTGATTGTTAGGATGAAATGGTATTTAATCTGATTGTTAGGATGAAATGGTATTTATGTAAGTTCTGAATGATTGTAAGGGGATTTTGACTGATTTGGCTTGTTTTGGCCATATAAGATTAAGTTACAGAAATTATATCTATATGTATTTTTGTGTATAATTGGTCAATCCCAGAGGTGTTGTATCCCTCCGAAGTATCTTTGTGTATTAGTGAATTTTCAGTGTGGACTAAAAATTTAGAGTTCTGTATAAACTGGTGTGATCGTGTTTAATCTCTCTTTCACTCTGTATTAAGTTAAATTGACTGTGTTTCAATCACAGAGTTTTAATTAGCTAAGCTTCGATTTACAAAGAGTAGAACTAAATCTAGTGGAATAAGAATGACGGAGTAAAAGATCTAGATGATTAGCAACTGCGGGGGTAAGAGTGTATGAATTTCTTGATTGTGGTTGAAGCCATGCACTCACTCCTAGCCGTCGATCTCATTTTCAAACTTTTAGGTCATAGTCAACTGTGGGGGTTGAGCTATTTTTAATTCGTGTGCTAGTTGAAGTCCCGCGAGTTTTAGATTTGATGGCCTTTTATATCTAACGAATATCAGGTCATAAAGTGATCAGACATTAATTTCAAAACCAGACCCAAACTTTTATAGATCGAAGACTTATAATCCTTCTCGGCTCTCTGAGGGCGGGTAAATGTCATGCAAGATTCCTGTGTGGTATTTCTGCCGACTGTTGGATCAAGTGTGCCTTGATAAAATGGTGGAGGATCGCTGATTAGTTTCACATTGCAATCTTTCATGAGTAAATGAACCTTGGCCTTAAGAAAATGTGATTAGTAATGTGTGATGATCACTAGCTTTGAATTTGCAATATTTCATGAGTGAATGAACCTTGGCCTTAAGAAAATGTGATTTGAGATGTGCGATGCTTAGAGGACTTGTAAAGAACTTAGCATTGTGGCTAAAATTAAGCAATTCTGATAATTTAGCAGAATACCCAAGTTTGGAGGTAGATGATGGATACTCCAAAGGAAGTCTAAGAAAAAATTCCACTTAAACTTGCAGAAATCGTTTCTAGATTTGAATGATTGTCCATTACACCTGCACCTAGGTGACCACGTAATAAAATGAAGGTCACATATACATCCCATAAGTTTTGAAATGGAAAAGATATTTAGAAATCTTTAATTTTATTCATTATATATTATATTATATATATATATTATATATTATATAATATAATATATAATATATATATATATATATATATATAATATATATATATATATATATATATATATATATATATATATATAATATATATTAACATTTAATTAATAATATTAATAGGTATTCATGTATATTTATGCTGTAAGGCTCTTCCCTTTGAAAACAACTTCCCTGACTGTCACTATGTCACTCTTTGCACCATCAGATCAAATGTTAGATGATTGAAATGTTTTATGCCATTAGATCCACAATATCTTTTATTTAGACAACTAACTACCTAATAACTAACTTATAAAACTAACCTCTCTTACACCAAGCTATGATATACAAGGTCAATTTGCAGGTCTCTGTTGCGACCCTGCGCCAAATGCTTGATATACAAGGTCAATTTGTAGGTCTCTATTGTGAGCCTCAGCAAACGTTGAATGTGATCCTCCTTGCTATCGGTTGGATTCCAATAAAATGGTTAGCCTCGGGACATGGTCTGTCATCAGCAACCTTATAATGTGAGCGTGAGCATGCTTGATATACAAGGTCAACTTACAGGTCTCTGTTGCGACCCTGAGCCAAACATTGAATGTGATCCTCCTTGGTATTGTTTTGATTCCGATAAAACGATTACCCTCGAGACATGTTCTGTCATTAACAACCTTATAGCGTGAGCGTGAGCCTGAGCCTAAAAAAGGAGCCTGAAACTACGTGTGTAATAGAGGAGGGCAAGGCGATTTTCTGAATATGCTTCTGAGTATTTTTTTAACACTTGCATAATTTTAGCCTACTTACACTCTGCCAATATTGGATTCTTGTGGGTTATAATTTATATATTATAGTTTGCAGAATTGGTATTATGTATTTGATTTTCTCCTTGCATATGAGAGAGAATCTTTTTTGAAATTTATTTTCTTATTTAGTATAGTGTCTTTGTAAAATTTTCCATGCAACTATTTGTGTGTTTTAAGCCAGGCTTATTTCTGAGCTGATCTCCACATACCTGCTGGAGCCACTAAATTCTATGTGTTTATTTTTGTGTTGAGCTTCATTTATTTGCAAGAGCCCCTTGAATGCAATGCTTTTCTTTATTCCGTTGAATTTTTTTTTCTTGGTAGCGCAGTTTCAATGTAATGTGTTTCTTGAACAAATATTCAACATCTTTTGATGGTCTGTTGGAGCTGCTAAATGTGATGTGTTTCTTTTTTGTGTTGAACTTCATTTACTTACAGGAGGTCGTTGAATGCAATGCATTTCTTTTGTTCTGTTAAATTTCATTATCTTGGTGGTGCAGTTTTAATGTAACGTGTTTTGGTGGTGCAGTTTTAATGCAACGTGTTTCTTGAAAAAATATTTAGCATATTTTGATTGTTTTCGGTAAAGAAAATACAATTAAGCCAATAAGAAACATAGTTACAAAATTCAGTGAAATTGGAAGAAAAAATTCGAAAATACTGTGGTTCGATTTGGTTACTGAATTAATTCGCCCATTCGAGGTCCGGTACAACATATTTAGTTTAGAGGAGAGTTGAGCAGTTTTCCACGTGCCCATGCGCTCTTCATAAACCCTTTCACATCCATGAAATTGCATATAACTTTCCATTAAAGGAATTAGATTTAGCATAGAGGCACATTAGAGCCGATTTCCAATCAAAATTATAGATTTATCATACCATCCACTCTTCAAAATTTCTTTTGGATTGATGAGATGGCAACTTATGTCTTAATGAATGGTAAAGCTAGTTGGTAACGGTGCAATTGACTTTTTATAAAATGGATTTTTGCAAGGTAAAATAAAATCAGTAAATAATTATGGTTTAGGATTCGCAAAGTGAATTTCTCAAGAAAGTTGTTAATAAAATCAGATGGACAGTAGAAGTGATAGAATAGATGATAATGTATCAAAGAGATGTAAAAAAGTTGGTGAAGGAGCGCACTGTTAAGGCGCTCCGTGAGTAAAGGTCACCGGTTCTAGTCTCGTCGATACCAAAAATTCAGCATGGTTTCTGCTGGTGCAGTTCAGGCCGGGTGCGATCCCTGGGTGACTTTGATGACTTAGATGCCCCTGATTCATGGTGTCACGCCCCCAATATTTTTTTTTCTTATTGGGCGGGTGCGGCACCACCGTGCACGTTATTTTTTTAATAACCGTACATATGGACTACTCCTTCCTTATAACCGAACTTAGTTTATTATTAAGAACCAAGTGAAACCGTTTATATTTGCACATAAAACATTGTATAATTGAGACTTCTGTGATTAGTCATAGTTATAAGGAGAGCTTCAGCGTAAATCACATAAGAAAGATTTCTGTCAACGCGTTTCGAACCAACCTGTGTGGTTCATCATCAGGACAAGTTGAAAATGCAGATCTAGCTCAGCGTTTAAATAGTCCAAGCAGGGACTCCAACGGCTAAAATATTCCAACGGCTACAATATTTCAACTTGTCCTGATGATGAACCACACAGGTTGGTTCGAAACGCGTTGACAGAAATCTTTCTTATGTGATTTACGCTGAAGCTCTCCTTATAACATAAAACATTCATAATCAATATGCAATTAAACCCAAAGAATAACAATTGCACACAATTATAGAGGGAGGGGAAACTCCCGGTAAGTCTGCCCACAATGTTTTATTATAAACTTTCCAATATTACAACACGAGAGCGACGGGCGTAAACCCACGGCCAGCACTAGAATTTATATACAACGAAGGCACATAACAGCCTTTTCCATACACCCACTTTCCACGGCTAAAGTGCGCACAACCGATATGCGAACTTCTGCCTTAAGCCCGGCATAAACCTGCTCTCCATCCTTCGTTCGTTCACGACCTCCTTGCCAAGCTTGACCGATACCAAAACTGCGCCCTTCTTATTTTTCTGCGCATAAGGCATGCACATTCCCTTTAAGTCCTGCGCACCTCTTGTTTTCGTCCAAGACTTGAGCGAGTGCTTGATGATCGAATGAGCCTTTGCGCTCACTCTTATATACGCTTGCCAGCTTGTTTGTGAGGGGTGTTGGTTCTTTAAAGCCGACCCCATAATTGTTTTGAAACGCCATGTGTTAGCTTTTTTGGCGGGTCGGCCTTGCCATGTGCAAGCTGCCCACGCCAAAGGTATAACCTTCGGCCCTACCATTTCACACCAATTGCTGTTCGTCGCTCGAATTCATGACGCCTGCCCTCGTTCTAACTCACGCCGCCACGTTGCCCGCCATTCGAGTCCACGCTGCCTGCCTTCGTTCGAGCTCACACTGCCACCATCGTTCGAGCCTATGCTGCCACCATCGCTTGAGCTCACGCTGCACGAACAGTTCGCCGGGCAGGTGGGTGCACCCGTGTACAGCCCACCGCCACTATGATATGTATATAAGTCTACACAACTCGTTCACCGGGCGGGTGGGCGCACCCTGTGTATAGCCCACCGCCAACACCGAACTGTTTATAAGTCTTGCTGCACAATCTGTTCATCGGGCGGGTGGGCGCACCCTGTACACAGCCCACTGCCAAACACCGAACTGTATAAAATCTGCTGCACGACCGTTCACCAGGCGGGCGGGCGCACCCCGTGCACAACCCACCGCCGTATATGATAACCACCATGTATGTATCCGCTGCCCAAACTGTGGGTTGGGCGGGCGCACCTGCGCGCAGCCCTCCACCAATACGCCATACGTTATATATATATGTATACGTGCTCGCACGAACCGGCATCGGGCGGGCGGGCGCACTTCGTGCACCGCCTCGCCCACGCCTCGACCCGTGACTGTGTATCACCAAACGCGCTACCGAAACCTGTAACGTTCCATCCCGTGCCCGGATTTAGCGAGCGCATCTCCTTGCTGCGGCCCTGCGTTATTGTGCTTCACTGCCATGCGAATGAGATGTGTTCAACGATGTTTCATTCGGGTCGCCCACCCCTCGGGCGCGGGTCGCCCTCGGGTCGCCTGCCCATCGTGCACGGGGTGCCCGATTCTTTGTTTGCCTGTATGCCGTGTAGCCTCGCCCGTCATTTGCCTACCGTGTCCGGGTTGCCCGCCCATCGTGCGGGGCACCCATCCACCATCGTGCACACCTGCCCGGGTTGTGCCCACGGCCTAACTGTTGTGTAGAGGGGTGTTTTCCCATCGTGTGGGGCACCCGCCCGTCGTGCGGGGCGCCCGCCCATCATCGTGCGCCTGCCCGATTCGCTAGGGCGTTACACTCTCCTCCACCCGAAAACGTTGTCGTCCCGACAACACTCCATCCTGGTAGCTCCCCACCAAGATCATCACCAACCATAATGTAGACCCTCCATAAAAGATTCTGCCTCCATCAGGTCACCGTTTCCATGTGCAAATTGCCCATGTATCTCATCAAGTGTTACACACCTTGATCATGTGTCAACGCTTATCTTCACGATCCCATGCTTAGGACCATGGAAACCCCATCTTTCTGCCGCATGTCGGCATCATCATACCTGCTCAATTATGTTGAGGGCTCATTGCTTTGAGCAGCCAACAATGAGCCCCATCCTTCATATCATCTAAGAAGATAGAAAGGGAGATGAGCCGGGAGGCTCTCCCTTACTAATCAGTTCGATCCATCTGTCTGGATCCTCAACCTCCATTCGTTGTAGATATGCTTCCCGACCTTCCTTCTGGATGTTCGGCCTCACATATACCTCGTCCTCATCATCATCATCTTCTACTATCTCTAGCCTTCTTGATAAGTCCAAGATGCTATCCGAGAGTGATCGGATGACCAATGCCTGTTCTGCAAGATTTGCCTCAACGGTAGACAACCGCTTGTTCGTTTTTTCCTTATCCTCCATCTGCATACCCCCTAGTTTATGATCAGGTCTTGTTACACCCACGGTTGGAACACCGACGGG
Organism: Pinus taeda; assembly: GCA_000404065.3. Classification (NCBI taxonomy): domain Eukaryota; kingdom Viridiplantae; phylum Streptophyta; class Pinopsida; order Pinales; family Pinaceae; genus Pinus; species Pinus taeda. The sequence continues at coordinate 173,094 of APFE031347989.1, forward strand.
CACATCCTCCCTTCCATCATAAATGAAGAGCTTCCTCAGATGTGGTACCACCATAGCCTCAAATTGCTTCATGAATTCCATCCCCAATATGGCCTCATAGTCATCAATCTGTACTATGGTGAAGTCCACTTTCCCGGACCATTCACCAAGTATGGTGTCTACCTTTTCAGCTATACCAAGGATCGCCATCAGGGGAGAGTTTACGGTCTTCATCTGTGCCTTCACCGGCACAAACTTCAGTCCAAGTCTCCTTACGGTGTCTTCGCTCATGAAGTTGTGTGAAGCCCCACTGTCGACCATAGTGAGTACCTCGGCCCCACCAATCTTCATCTGCACATATTCCAGTCTGTTTCTTTCGGGATCCCTCCTAGAAGTCACTTCTATAGTAGCAGAAGCTCCGAGGATCTGCATCATCCCTACAGAAGCGTTGTCCTCTTTGTCCTCTTGTGCAACAACGGCCACTTTTGGTTCAGAAGGGAAATTCTTAACCACATGTGGTCCTGCACATAACCAGCATTTCAAAGGCTTCTTCTCCTTCGGAGTATCATCCGACTTCGAAGCATCCTCCTTCTTCTTTTCTTTCGGTTTGTCGGACTTCTTTTTCTCATTAGAAGTCTCATCGTAATGATCTACTAATCTGTCGACCGCAGCGAAGGCCTCTTCAAGCGTCCTGATTTTCTGCCTCTTCACCTCATTATGAGCCCAAGGCTTCAACCCAATAATAAAATTGAAAACCTTGTCCTTCTCGGCCATGTCGGGAAGTTCCAGTACCGCGCTTGAAAAATCTCGCTGATAGGCTTGTAAGCTTCTGGTTTGTTTGATGAACTTAATCTTTGTCCTTGCTTCCCACGTTTCATCTTGAGGACTGAAATGGGACTGCAAGGCTTTCTTCGTGTCCTCCCACGAAGTGATGTCGTTAGCATTACCATTGATAATCTGATCGGCCCTCCATCGCCACCACATCTTGGCATCATTGGTTAGGAACTGGGAGGCTACCTTGACTTGCGCCTCTCCTTCAGGTAGGCCTAACCATTCTAGGTACTGCTCCATGTCCCATAAGAAGTTGCCAAGAACTTTTGCGCTCCTTGTACCGTCATAAGACTTCGGTTCCTTGACCTTTACATGGGGCACTCCTCCACCTGAGCTGTGCCTCACGACCCTTTTCAATACCACAATCTCATCTTTGGCTTCCTCAAGAGCTTTGTTTGTTTTGTCAAGAGTCCCCTTCAAGTTCACGATCTCTGCAAGACCCTGATCCCTTGATTCTTCGACCTCCTTGACCCTTCCTTCAAGTTGTGTACACAAGAAATCTATGTACTCAAATTGTGTCTTGAGCTCATCATGCTGCATACGGAGTTCTTCTAGTTCTTCTTTGACCTTTGAGATGGTTTCTCGCTCCTTGCTGAGCGAACCCACTTCTTGGTTCCAAGAGTTCTCCAAAGTCTCCATCCTCCCGATTACCTTTTCTATGAACTCAAGAGTAGTATCTCTCACTGCGTCCTTCATCGTATGGCTAGACCCAGCTTGAGAGTTAGCTGCCATCTTCTTGTTCTTTTGTGACCTAGTGTCAACCATCCACTGTCTCTCCCAAGTCATCTGCAAAAGCCTTGTTGATTGTCACGAGCAACCCTGCTCACCAGCTCTAGACCGAGCTCTGATACCACCTGTCACGCCCCCAATCTTTTTTTTTCTTATTGGGCGGGTGCGGCACCACCGTGCACGTTATTTGTTTAATAACCGTACATATGGACTACGCCTTCCTTATAACCGAACTTAGTTTATTATTAAGAACCAAGTGAAACCACTTATATTTGCACATAAAACATTCATAATCAATATGCAATTAAACCCAAAGAATAACAATTGCACACAATTATAGAGGGAGGGGCAACTCCCGGTAAGTCTGCCCACAATGTTTTATTATAAACTTTCCAATATTACAACACGAGTGCGCCGGGCGTAAACCCACAGCCAACACTAGAATTTATATACAACGAAGGCACAAAACAGCCTTTTCCATACACCCACTTTCCACGGCTAAAGTGTGCACAACCGATATGCAAACTTTTGCCTTAAGCCCGACATAAACTTGCTCTCCATCCTTCGTTCGTTCACGGCCTCCTTGCCAAGCTTGACCGATACCAAAACTGCGCCCTTATTATTTTTCTGTGCATAAGGCATGCACATTCCCTTTAAGTTCTGCGCACCTCTTGTTTTCGTCCAAGACTTGAGCGAGTGCTTGATGATCGAATGAGCCTTTGCGCTCACTCTTATATACGCTTGCCAGCTTGTTTGTGAGGGGTGTCGGTTCTTTAAAGCCGACCCCATAATTGTTTTGAAACGCCATGTGTTAGCTCCTTTGGCGGGTCGGCCTTGCCATGTGCAAGCCGCCCACGCCAAAGGTATAACCTTTGGCCCTTCCATTTCGCACCAATTGCTGTTCTTCGCTCGACTTCATGCCACCTGCCCTCGTTCAAACTCACACCGCCACGCTGCCCGCCGTTCGAGTCCACGCTGCCTGCCTTCGTTCGAGCTCACACTGCCACCATCGTTCGAGCCTATGCTGCCACCATCGCTCGAGCTCACGCTGCACGAACAGTTCGCCGGGCGGGTGGGCGCACCCGTGTACAGCCCACCGCCATTATGATATGTATATAAGTCTGCACAACTCGTTCACCGGGCGGGTGGGTGCACCCCGTGCACAACCCACCGCCAACACCGAACTGTTTATAAGTCTTGCTACACAATCCGTTCATCGGGCGGGTGGGCGCACCCCGTACACAGCCCACCGCCAAACACCGAACTATATAAAGTCTGCTGCACGACCGTTCACTGGGCGGGCGGGCGCACCCCGTGCACAGCCCACTGCCGTATATGATAACCACCATGTATGTATCCGTTGCCCGAACTGTGGGTTGGGCGGGCGCACCTACGCACAGCCCTCCACCAATACGCCATACGTTATATATATATGTATACGTGCTCGCACGAACCGACGTCGGGCGGGCAAGCACACTTCGTGCACCGCCTCGCCCATGCCTCAACCCGTGACTGTGTATCATCGAACGCGCTACTGAAACCTGTAATGTTCTGTCCCGTGCCCGGCTTTGGCGAGCGCATCTCCTTGTTGTGGCCCTGCGTTATCGTGCTCCACCGCCATGCGAATGAGATGTGTTCAACAATGTTTCATTCGGGTCGCCCGCCCCTCGGGCGTGGGTCGCCCTCGGGTCGCCCGCCCATCGTTCGCGAGGTGCTCGATTCTTTGTTTGCCTGTACGCCGTGTAGCCTCGCCCGTCATTTGCCTACCGTGTCCGGGTTGCCCACCCATCGTGCGGGGCACCCATCCACCATCGTGCACACCTGCTCGGGTTGTGCCCACGGCCTAACTGTTGTGTAGAGGGGCATTTTCCCATTGTGCGGGGCGCCCGCCCATCATCGTACGCCTGCCCGATTCGCCAGGGCGTTACACGTAGCCTCTCAGCTACAGGGTAAGCGTGATTTTCAAGATTCACCCACTTATCAATAAAAAAAAGATAAAATAGATGATAATGTGTGTGTGTGTGTGATATATTTATATATATATATATATTATATATATAATTATATATAATATATATATTTATTAAACAGAATTTATTAAATAAAAATAAAATATCTGGGTAGAAAATTTTGATAAGAATAATAATTTAAAAAAAATATATTATAATACATAATGGTTTAAAATGTGTGTGTTATTTCATTTTAATAATTAAATAAAAAAATTATCATTAGGGAAATAGTGATTAAAAAAATTATTGAAAATTTGGTTTAATATTATATTGTAAATTTACTAATTTTAAAATTTTGGTAAAACAATTTATTTAAGTATATGTTTATTTCAGAATTTATTTAAGTATTTGAATTTTTTTTGTATTGAATCAAATTCGAACTTGGTAACTATGGTAAGGAGATAGCTAATTTGGCTTGGCGTAAAGTTTTATTCGCTGGTTTAAAGTTTCCTGTTTTATTCGTTGGTTTAAAGTTTCTTTACTAAAATCCTCAAATACGAAAGACACAATGCACCACCTACCTTGAATAAAGCGTTTGGGCTATCACTATAATTGTAACTATAATTGTAACACACCAGAATACAGAAAAATCTATAATAATTAAAAAAATAATAAACTGTCATGATGGTTGTCATTAATGAAAAGCACAAATTGTTACATAATAGCACATATTGTTACACAATATTATGTCAAACGATGTATTGTAACACACAAGAATATAGAAAAATCTATAATAATAATAAAAAACAAAAACTGTCATGATGGTGGTCATTAATGAAAAGAACATATTGTTACACAATAGTACATATTGTTACACAATATTATGTCAAACAATGTATCTTTATAACTTTATATGAATTCGATTTCATAACAATCTTCTATCAAAAAGTGTATTTTTATATTTTTGTGTTTTGTTTTTCAAAATGGGTTTTGTACAAATCTTACTTTTGTTAAACTCATAGTTGTATGCACAGATTGTTATACAATATTCTGTCAATATCACATATTGTTACACAATATTATGTCAAACAATGTATCTTTATAACTTTATATGAATTCGATTTCATAACAATCTTCTATCAAAAAGTGTATTTTTATATTTTTGTGTTTTGTTTTTCAAAATGGGTTTTGTACAAATCTTACTTTTGTTAAACTCATAGTTGTATGCACAGATTGTTATACAATATTCTGTCAAACGATGTATCTTTATAACTTTATGTGAATTCGATTTCATAACAATCTTCTATCAAAACATGTATTTTTATATTTTTATGTGTTTTGTTTTTCAAAATGGGTTTTTGTAGAAATCTTACTTTTGTTAAACTCATAGTTGTACTCATAGTTGTATTTTCAATGGGGACGATTTATTCTCATAAAAAGTTTAAGATAACATGTATTTCATTTAATATTAAAATTATAGTTAATAAAGTTTTTTTTGGATATAGTTATCTCTAAATTTTCATCCATTTAAAATAGCCAAAGAAATAAGAATGTGAAAAGGAAGTTTTTCGAATTCCATGTACAAAATATTTTTATTTACAATTGTTTTCTAAAAATCCAAAATAAAGTTTCCACCATCCATTTAACTTTTTCCAATGTTATATTTCCATTTAAATTGTGTAACTATGTTTAGATTAGAAAGAGTGTATGTAATAGTAATGGTTGTTATTGAGGAATTGAACTATAATTGAGTATCCCTATAATCATAGTGATATTAAAACAAAGGAATATCTAAAAATAAAAATGATATATATGTCAAACCTAGGTGCCCATCATTCTCTTTCCATCCCGACTCAATGTCTTCAAATGCATTTCATAAATTTGGTATAATAAATGTTGATGGAAAACCAATATATTTCACTTTGTAGAAAGAAGTGTACATTGCTTGGGGTAAAATTGTATTGCTCTTACCATGTGATGATGTCATCTAAATCTTGAATCTTTCTCACCACGTATGAAATCCTCCATTCTAAATGTTGTTTGACCATGATGATATTGACATCATAATCCTTGTCGTGAGAATATCATTTAAAAAGTCAATGATAAGAGACACAATTGGTTCCTCACAATTCTAAAATTCCCCATTCTAATTGTTATTTGACCATGGTAATATTGGCATCGACTAAATGTCTTCAAATGCATTTCATAAATTTGGTATAATAAATGTTGGTGGAAAACCAATATATTTCACTTTGTAGAAAGGAGTGTACATTGCTTGGGGTAAAATTGTATTGCTCTTACCATGTGATGATGTCATCTAAATCTTGAATCTTTCTCACCACCTATGAAATCCCCCATTCTAAATGTTGTTTGACCATGACGATATTGACATCATAATCCTTGTTCCTGAGAATATCATTTAAAAATTCAATGATAAGTGGCACAATTAGTTCTTGAGAATTCTAAAATTCCCCATTCTAATTGTTATTTGACCATGGTAATATTGGCATCATACGGTTCTAAAACATTTGTTTTTGTGTATATGTCTAATTTGATGTGATGGTTATTTTAATAAAACTCAAAATTTTAAAAATATTTTATAAACTAAAATTTATAAAATATTTTTATGTGTATGTTTAATTTGATGATAAATTTTTTTGTTTGTTTATATAGCGACTATATAATACTTACAACATAATTTTTGATAAAAATTT
>APFE031347999.1:1069-16733 GCA_000404065.3 Pinus taeda
CCCCCCCCTCTCAATATTATTTCCAACAGTCTCCAAGCAGCAGAATGATGAATAAAAGATGAAATATAATGTAACTGTCAAGTCAACCCAGAAGACAGTCAAGTCGGCCTAAAAGAGGAGGGACAGACCTCTATTTATAGAAGTTGTCCACTCCTCATTTGACATACAACACAAGCTCTGAAATTCTCAAGTAAGGGAGGAGACAAGAAGGACGAAGGAAGCTAAGTTCAAAGGGTTTACAAGGGTAGCAAACAAAAAGAAAGAACAGCAAAGGAAAACAGAAGTTTTCGAGGGTTTCTGCAAACACACATGCGAAGGTAAAGGAGGCTCCCTGCGGTCATTACAGCGACAACAAGTATCTTGATTTTTAGGCTAAGGAACAAGCAGTATAAGGCCCCTCCCCAACCAGCGAAGAAGAGGGAAAAGATAGCAAGTAAAAGGAGGTTGTTTTAGGGTTTTTGTTCACACGTGCATCAAGTAAACTTTACAAATTTGACAACAGTTAAGGACAGTAACATGAGAAGCCTCATTTGGATATGCATCTAGGTCTACAAGGTATCCCAAGTAAAGCGAAGAAGGTCCTCTCTATAATGAAGTAAAGAAGCTCTAATATTCTAGGGTTTCCTAACTTCGACAAGCAGCAGAAGAAGGACGAAGTACTAAGGAGCAAGTGCTGGAAGAAGTGCCGGAAGATGTGCCGGAAGTGATAGTGCAGAAAGAGGAAGGATTTGACTAATGCTTGGAAGATATCCTAGTCAAGGGTCTAGGGTTTGGCAGTTGTTCAAATAAGAAGCTTCAATAAGAGAAATCTTACAAAGGGGTTTCCTCTCAAGAGTGGAGAGGGTTTGTCCTTGACAAAGAGCCAAATTTTGTGTTCTTGTTATTTTGTTTTGGTCGCAGTTTGATGAAGCACACACATATGCACTAATAAGAAGAAGAAGAAGTATAAGCTAATAAGAAAAGTAAAAAGACTTCACAAATTGTTATCAAGTGACAGAGAATCATCACAACACTACTTTGCCCTAGATTCTCTAACAAGGTGCACACACTGATATGTCATGAACATGCTCTAAAAATGGAGATCCTACCTAGCGCTTACCACCCCTAATAGTGGAGACACGTTGAAAGAAAGAAGTAATGAACTCGACACCATTGATTATAAAGAGCTTGCACAAAGTCTCCCATATGTTGATCATCAACTCTCAAATATATATGGCTAGGCCTCTCTAATTAGGGTAGTGAAAGAAAATCATAAGGCAACCCCTCAAGTCCCAAAACAAGCAATGGAATCTCCCAAAGAATGATAATGTAGAGGACATCCAAAACAAAGTACTCCACAAACTCAATCTCCTAGAGATGTCACAACTAGCATATCCTCTCGGACTACAAGATCTAGTGTCCATCATGATCTATACATGGTGGGAACAAACCTGCAACTAGCCATGTGGGATCCTAAGATTGTGCACCCAATGGCACCAAATGTACTTAGGATGGACAATGAGACCATCATACATATTACAGCTATATGAAGTGCTCATAATAAAAGTACATCTTAGGGCCAAGAGCCTAGGTTCCAAGATTCAAGCAGTTTAAATATGCATATGATAGTGGGTGCCAAGACTCTAGTGCTTTGAATGTGCATTTAATAGACATCATCCCTAACAACCATGTTGATGTCTCCTTTAGTAGGGATGATATGATCGAGGACATCCAAATAATCATTGAAAGGAGGAGAAGCTCTATGAAAATGCTAATGTACTAGAGCAATGAAGTGGCCTTTGAGAACCAACCCTATATGCACCCAAACAATGCAAGGGAGGCAATATCATCTAAAGAACAAAAAGCAAGGTATGGAAACCTATAATGTCCAAAAGGAGAGTCCCACCAAGTGTAGCCCCTATGGAAGATAAGACATTTGAACGTGTTCTCTAAGGTTAAGGATGTGACCAAAACTCAATTTGGATGATTGCTTGTGGGACTATCCATTTGCAATAAATCATACACTGAAGCATGGTAGATTGCACCCTCTCAACACATGCAATCTATGGAGGCCCAATATAATCCCCAACCTAATGATGGTGACAAAAAGGTACATCTTCATAGAGATGTTCTAAAAATGCAACATTGGCACTTGAACAAGGCCAAGGAAGCATATTCCTTATGGATTCAGGATTGGAAAGCATGCCTCATGGTGAACCTAGAGTTTGTGAACTAGACCCCCAAAGTATGTGTGGGTCAAAGTAAGCTCCAATTGAACCTTACCCTCTAAAAAAGAAAGGAAAATGCTATAGAGATTCTTGGAGGTTTTAAAAATCGTGACTTTAGTTTTGTTAAAATTGGTCGCCATTTGCTTAAGACCATAAACATTGGCAAAAGTCTCTAGACTTTGGCTACCTCTAAAGACTCTTGGGGGAGGAAACAAAAAGGGCCACATCATCTATAAACAACAGTATGGCAATTAAGATGTGTAGGATGCAATCATCATTTGCATGAGTGTCCCCCCTAAAATACTTCAACACATCAATGTACATCCTAAACAATGTGGCAGATAGTGAGCAACCTTGCTTAACCCCCATGGTGCTCACAATGAAGTAAGAAAAACCCTATCATGTGCAAAGTCATCCTACAATACTCTAAACCTCAAGTCTACCAAAATGACAAACTCCAACAAATTAGTGTCTCAAAATCTATAGAACAAGGATGCCTTCGAGACCAAGTCAAAATCCTTTTGCAAGTCTACAAAATAGCATAAGACTTTCAAAGAGTGCTACCTAGCATCCTCCATAATTGTACTAAGTGTAAAATTGTGATCTATTGTTTGGTGGTTGTTTCAAAACCCTACATGTCCCATAATCCTAAATTTGTTTCTCTCAAAAAATTGATATTTGTTACCACAAAATCCAGCAGGCGTAGTGCAAACCTCACTAGGCAACCTAGGTTTTATGGCAACAAGAGATCAACGATCACAGTCACCTAAGTGGCTTCTCTCCAGCTATTTAGTGGTGGATGTTACCCCCACAAGGGAGGCTTCCCCTACAAATCCACCAACAAGATATTCAACTCAGGAGGGCTCAATGGTGATGCAAGGCCTAAAAATTGAAGGAAAATGTATTGGCCAACCCTTGAAAGGTTGAGATAAGAGTTTCCTAGAGTTCAAGTACATTCTTTTAAGACCTTTATAGTTTAGAATAAGGCTACTATTAGTTAGGGTTTTGTTGACAGTGTTGGATGCCGCCTACATTGTAAGGGGATCTCCCTGATGTGAAGTCTCAATTAGACCTCACACCGTTTGGTGTAGGAGTCCCATCTGGTCATACGTTCTGGCCATCATTGGAAAGGTTTCAAAGATATGCCTTGGTTACGATTACACACAAGAGAACACAACACCTCTTTGGGGCAGCAAGTATGTAAGCTTTGTTAGACAACCAATGTAAGGTGCACAAGGAAGACTTCCACAGCTAGTAAGGAAAACAAGCCACCACTTAGAAAAGTAATAGTACTATCCTAAAGGGGGACCCAGGAAAGAAGAGAAAGACTTGTTGATTACCCGCAGATTAGTCCACATAATAAACAACAATCATTAAAGCATAGCAGCACCCATTCAATAATAGCCATAGCTAAGCAACGAATTAGTTCATCAACTTAGTATGTAATTAAAGCTACATATACCATAAACATAGCAAGAATAGTCCTACTATATCTACAATGCATGTATGAAGAAGTGTCGGATCACAGAGCTTCTAATTAAGAGTGAGAGATCCCAAATACATTGTTACACAAATGAAACACTATATCCAGTAGTGGAACATGAAGCCACAACTTGCTTCTCCAAAGAAAAATATATCTCCTATGTGTTACAAGAGAAGCCAAGGCAAGACTCCAAGAATCCAAGCCCTTAGCTTGAATTATGAGGAGCTATTTATAACAAATAACAATGACCTTTGAGCTTCCTCATGACTCTTCAACTTCTATGATTGTTCATATTCTATACATGACTTATTACATTCCATATGTGTCCCTTGGACGTCATTACATACCATTTATTACATAAGACAAATTACATATGAGACAGTGGTTATATAAGACAAAACTGATAATGGGACAAATGCTCATCAAATTGATAAATCATTTGCTTCCTCATGGAGCTCATTTGTAATGTATGTGTGCCATGCTCTGAATTCCGTTGAGATGGCTTTGACCCGAACTGGCAACTCCCCTATGTAATGCATCTTCACCTCCAGTGCCTCTATCAATATAGTCTTGGAGTTTGATTGTACATTATTCCATAGCCATGAAAGTTTCATATGAGATTTGACTGGTGCGATGGTATATTGTAGAATAATGTCTTTGGTTACTTTCAAGCTTTCTTGTTGTGTTGTTTGTTTGATATGTTCAATGTATTGTCTGGTCTCCTGGAAGATGATTTCTCTACCTCTGATTGCTTCAAGTGTCCCTATTGAAGGCATCACATGCTTTCGTGCCAGAGACTCAAAACCATTGTGTGATCGATTATAGGCAGCAATAGTACTAATCGACTGTTCTCCAAGACGCATGTAGTTTTGATGGTGGAGTCTCCGCTGAATTCTATCCATCTCGGCGGCAATCCTATCCTTTTTTTCCAGATGTCGGGAACCATCTATAATCCATTCCTGAAGATGGTCAATTGCTTTGTTTGTTGTTCTTAGGAGTTTTATCACTTCTTGTGCTTTCTTCTTAATGCCAACAACAGGAGCTACCACTTGTTGTAAGAGTATCATCTCATCATATAACCGCGCCATGGTGTCCTCCATTGGCCCCAGTTCCTCCTGCATGGTTGACTGCAATTTTGCAGTGCTAAAGCTTTGTGATGATAACTGTTGATTGTCCACTGCAAGATGTTCCGCCTATTGCTTCACCACAGCATGTTCTCTTCTCAATCTAGCATTCTCATTCAGCAAATATTCAGAGTTGTCTTGTGTCGTTGTAGCAAAAGCAACATTTGTCGCCATAATTGCTCTAGGATCCCTTCTGGTGTCGGCAGTTATCACCTTCTCTGTAAAAACTGAGACTGGATTATGAGGATCCTTCGGGAAATATCTATGCCTCTATTATATGATCATCTTCTTAAGTTGATCAATTGTTACGCTACATACATCCATGATTCTATTTGCCGATGGAGGTGTGATTCCCATTTCTCTAAATGGAAGATGACCACCTGCAAGGGGAGGTTCTGCTAGAGACCCTGGTTCATCATCCATGGGTTGGATGGTATCTTCTTCCTCCAACTCTTCCTCTTCTATCTCTTGAGTCAATTGTTCTTCTTCCAGTCTTTATGTTGCTTCTTCTTCCTAGGATTGCCTTTGTTCTTCTTCTTTTATCCTTTTCCTCTCTTCTTCTTCTTCTTTTGCTTCTAGAGCAACTCATCCTGCCTCCTCTTCTCTTCTTCATATGCTTCTCCCCTCCCTTGTTCTGCTTGAATAGCTCCTATGTTTAGAGGATCAGCTTTCCACTTCCTGTTACTCTCACATATCGAATCATATATGATCCTCTTCTTAGGAGCTACTTTCCTTGCTTGAGGGGTTATCTATTCTTCCTCCTAGACCTGCATGTCTTGAGCCGGTAGATCTTGGGGTCTCCATACCTGGATGTGCCTTCATGTTTTGCATTGTACTAGTTCTTTATCTTCTCATCTTCTACTGTAGATATCGATGAATACCCTGCACTGTGACCGATCCTTTCACAATGTTGCATGCACACTCTCCTGGGATCATATCCGTGAAAGTATCTGGTTGCGAAGTGCAGACGACCCATCTCTTGTATTTATGTCGTTGTTGCTTTGTGGCTCTTTAACTCATACAATTCGACCCTCCATGGGAAAGTGGGCCAAGGGGCTTTCTTCCTCCCGTGAAGAACTCCTGACAATCCTTTGTCCAACTGATTTGCTACTTCTTGCATGACCACCTTATTGGTCACATATCGCAACATGAGGTGAGGGGATATCTGACAACAAAAACATCTGATGTATGTAGTATGTACCCTCGAGAGTTGCAAACCAATTCGCAATATCCCATAGTGACTCCTTCACCTGATTGGTCATGTAAAGAGGATCGATTTCGAATAATCATATGAAAGATAATTGCAAAGAAGTGCTCAACCAATCTGTCATATAAGCCTCTGAAGCTTGATTCTGATAACACTCTGCAGCGGAAGTACACCGAAAACTTCCACTAAAGGTCTAGTTCCAGTACATTCTTGGGAACGCATACTGTGCACAGATTCCATCTAAAAGAAACGCAGACAAGCAAAATTTTGGTCCCCGGTTTGCCCTCAAAGATGCTTTTGCCTGCCCCACAATGATGTTGCAACTCAAATGACAATATATCTACCTTATTGAAAGCTCTTCCACGGGTTAACACCATATTGAGCAAATATATCCAGTTTTCCTCAAACACCTCAGCGTTCTTACACCCATGCAACCAACAACACATGGTTATCATATACTGATATAGATCTCTAAGAATCTTAAAGGGATAGACTACGAATGGGCGATGGCGAAACTTAGCAGGCTCTCGACACCATGATTTGATAATGTCACTTGTGTCGAGGTCAGCGTACCTCATGTAAAAGCTATCATTTGCATATTTTGTGGGCCTAAGCATCTTGTAGTATGTTTGCACATCTTCTCCATAATAAGTGGCAAGTTGACCGCCACTCTCACTATGAAGCACCAAATGAGAGCCATCCATATTGTGATAATCCACTTAATCACCTTTGCACATGGGATGACCGAGAATCTGCATGCGATCCTATGCATTCTGGACTTCTTGATGTTGATGTATGCATGCACATCTTCTAAGTTCTCAACAAACTTCTCTTGCATGAATGTGTCCTTTATCTTGCCACATGTGACCTCAATAGATTTATCAATGAAGCACTGTGTGTCTGCATATATGGGAATGGTTGGCTTCGTAACTTCAACAGGTTCCTAAGTGCTTGGCTCTGAAGTTTCTTTGGAGGTCACTTTACGTGTAGAGGAAGGCATGGCTCCAACAAATGATGAAAGGGTGACAATACTTGTAGCACAAACCCCTGTTTGTAGCAACACACTCATAATGACAAGATTAGCCTAATGCAACCTACTTTTGCAGCAATATCTCATAAATCATGTACAGAGAACCATCAAATGAAACTGAACATGAAAATTTATCAACGATAATACAAAATCACTTGCATGCATAAGAAAATAGGCATGCAAACTAGGAGGGCGCATTTCAAAGCACAAAGGAAGATCATGGGTCATTCAGGGCTTTGTATGTAACACCCTCATCCCACATCTACCCAAGCAACCGGCCAGTGGTGGGTAAACATGCGACGAGAGGCCACTACGATATGATTCGACCTCCTAATTCACGTTAAGGAAGTGGAACCAACGGAAACAGAACATACAGACTTTCAACATCAGCGCCAGAACCCTCAGGAACCAAAATCCAATACTTTAGATAGCTTGCCCTTGGGTCCCACTGATCTTTTGGACAACTTAAGCCTTAGTCGCTCTCATGCTATAGGCATGACAGCGACCAGAAACCCAAAGTCGCTCTCACAAGCTTGCCTACCAGCGACCAGAGACTAAATTTGTCAGTTTTATGCCAACGACTCTAGGATTTGAGCCACTTTTTCAGGCTCAAAGCCCAGGTCACTGCCTAGAATTGAACCATCTCTTAAAATCAGTAAAATAGCATGGAAATGACAATAGTGGAAAAAATACTTGTTCAAGACCTTGACTGGACCCCTACTAGCCATGACAGGGATTTCGTCAAACATATCACAAATATGTAATCTACACGTGTAAATAACAGTTTTGAGCATACGGGTCTCATACTTAGCTGAGAATCGCTAAGAACCATTGACTCCTCAACACATCAACTGCCATTCCATCCATTAGGACATAGATACATTGATCATTCAATTACAAGTAAAAACATGATGAAAGCCATACATAGTTGTTGTCATAAAACACATAAATAATCAGCATAATAGCAGTAGAAATACTCATGAAAGTACAGCCATATAGACCACATATAATCCATCAAAATGCTCATAGACATACAAGGAGAAATAACCTTTCATTAATGATGCAAAATCCAAACCTAGGATGGGACTTCCACGTTCCACCCGGCCGTAGAATGGTTGAACTAGTCTCTCTTCAGCGATTCACCCCCGTGCCATATTCCAAGCATGAATGTGGGATCTCATAGAACACATTAATCAAAACCATCCAAGGATTCCAGGGGCCATCCACCTCAACCAATCAAACAGTGATTCCACCTCACTGTCAGACATCACCAAAACCATCATTAGATCGGTCTCTATCTCAGCGATCCAGGGCTCCAGAGCATTTGTCCAACGAAGGCTCTGGGACTAGTAACTCAACCCACAGCTTTTACCAAACTCTAGAGCGTTTGTCCAACCAAGGCTACGTGACTAGTAACTTAACCCACCAAGGGCTCCAGAGCATTTGTCCAACCAAGGCTATGGGACTAGTAACTCAACCCAAGTTGTTTCAGGGCTCCAGAGTGTTTGTCCAACCAAGGCTATGGGACTAATAACTCAACCCAAGCTAAGGAAACATGAGAACCAACCAAAACACAACAATGAAAAAATGAACCCACAATCACCATGGCTATCCAGAAAATGGCAAAGCTAAGCAATCCACTATCAATCCCGACCATTCTCCATGGCAATGACAGATCACAACCAACAAACCACATGCATATGCCATGCATGCCAAAATTAGTGAAGGAAACATACATGCAACTCGGTACCTGCAAGAAAATCTGATGTCGTTGATGATCTTGATGTCTTCCTGCGCTTTCCTGCTCTTCTTTTGCCTTCTTGCTCCAAGAATCCAAGTATGCCACACCCTCCAAGAGTGCTCCAAGAAAACTCTAAGTCTCCAAGAGTATGAGAGAGAGAATAATGAGAGAGAGCTCCAACAATGAACTGACAAAAGGTTACCAACTAATCCTCAAAGCCTTTTTATGAATGAGGCCTCTATTTTCTTCATTTTCCATTGTTTTCCTTCATTTTCCTCCTCACATGCAACTTGTGACCTTTCACCTCCCTTTTCTCCTAATTTCCATTGTTTTCATAAATAAATGTTCCAAAAATGCCTTTTTGCCTTTCCAAAGCCTTTGCCAATTTCCTTAGCCATAACCAATCACAAGTGATCCCCATCACTAGGATTTTGCCCAACATTCAACTTGGAATAAGTGTCCCATCATCTATGGTTATTATTTTGCCTTTATTTACTTTTATTACATGGAGTTTTCACCAAGGTTGTTACATTGTAGTGCGTTCATGTGCTCAAGCAAGTGAAGGAAACCATCAAGGGCACACTCCGAAGGGTCAAAGAGGTGGGTTGTTGGGCCTTCAAGCCTTCATAGTGCACTCATGTGCTCAAGGAGATAGAGAGGGCACACTGCATACTCCGAAGGGATGAAGGATCATGTTGACAAGCCTTCAGGCCTTCAAGGCGCGCTCATGCGCTTAAAGGCACAGAGGGCACACTAGTGCATGCCGAAGGGACGAAAGAAAGTGCTTCGACCCTTCGAAGTGCATTCATGTGCTCAAGGCAGGGCCCAGTTCTTCGTGTCGAAGAAGTGCGCTCAAGAGGAAAACTTGACTATTTAGGGCGCAGTTTTGAACGCTGATTGAGCTTCGAGATCCAGAAGTGCGCTATGCCTATTGAAAGCTCAAGAACAAGTTTAGCAGCAAGATTTGATGATAAGAATGAGAAGAAGAAAGATCTGCAAACTTATATAAATGTTGTTGCAATCACTGTGTAATATGGAAGGTTGAGGAATATGCATAGTTTCAACATGCGACAGCAAATTAACACTTGCAGAATAAAGATTGAACAGAAAAACCAGCAAACAAATTGAAAAACAAAGAAACGACAGCAAGAAAAGCAAGAACAACAATGAAATCATGAAAGGCAATGAATAGATTTGACATGCAAAACTTACTTGTAATGCATGTTGATGAAGAGTTTTTTGATGCACAGTTGTGCGCCCAACCCAGATGAGAATGATTATGCAAATGAATGATTAATTGGGTTAATTTTAAAGAATTTACATGCAAAATTTTTTCATGCATGATCGCCACTTATCGACGAGTGAAAGGATTATTGAAGGGAAGTTAAGTGGGCTCCTATTTTCTAGGAGTGCGCCCACATGCAACCAAGAGGCTCATGCATGCAACCAAGAAGAGCACTTGTCTTCATCACAAAGGAGTGCGCTCAAGGAGAGCGCACTTGCTCAGCATGAAGGAGTGCGCTCAAGGAAGGCACACTTCTTCAGCTCGAAGGAGTGTACTCAACTCAAGTGCATGTCTTCATCAACTTGAAGTGCGGTTCTTTTTTTTGCCTTAAAGGGCAAATTTCTACTTTTGTTTGCTTTTTTGTGCTTTTCTAGTGTGTGCATGGTGAAAAGGGTAGTTTCTAAGTCAAGAAAAGTCATGAGTTCACTTAACCATAGACTAGATAACTCAAGCACTTTTAGGGGTTAGTTGATGACACTCGACAAACATTGACTTAGGAGGATGCAACACTAGGAGAAAACACACAAATAACAAATCAAACAACATGACGACACTAAGGGGCTTGAAACAACGATTCATGTAGGCTCCAAAATTGACTTAGGCAAAAATTTTGGGGGGTCATTGTCACAGCGACAACATGTTTGTATCATATTTAGATTTAGGGCACATAATGGCATATAGCAGCTTTAGGAAATAACCTATAAGTGAAAAGATCAACAAAGGAGCAAAGCCTATGAAGAAGGCAAGCTATGGTTAAGTAAACAATGGCTGAAAATGCATGACAATAATTGAAATCAAGACATCAACCCTAATTTTGGGGTACAAACATGCAATTAATGCTAGACTTTGTGTTTTTATATTTACTCAATGCAATCCCTTTCAATAGGGCAATAACAAATGGAAAATGGATTACTATTAAATGCAGATTTAAGCTAATCCTAACCACATTTACCATGAATTTAAGAGAAAAAGAAGAAATTTAAATGACCACAATTCAGTCTAGTGCCTTCTCTCAATTGGGCAATGGAGACAATGATGATGAGGTCAATGATAGAGCAACCTAGATGAGGTGGGTGGAGGGCAAAAATGCCTCTCTTAGAAACCCTAGCAACTTTCCTTTGATGGATCCTTGAAAGAATAATTTTGCAAAGCATAAAGAAACAAGTTTCCATGAAAGATATTGCACTTTTTAATATGGCACAAAGAAACCCTAATTTTGGAAATTTGCATGCAAAATAGAAGAAAATCAGCAATAAACTTACACCATTCAATCAGGAATCACTTCATCAATCCAAGACAAGTCTCCTCATGTAACAATATCCCTCCCAAGACAATTGGCTCCACCAAGATCACATTGTGTCCACGAGAAAAGAAGAAGAAAGCTAATGCCCACTTCTTAAGAGAGCGAGAAGTGTTGTGTGATGATTCAAAATGAAGTGACTCCCCTCTATTTATATGAGGGTAACCAAGTGGCTTTTCATTAATTTACAAGTAAAAGCCCTATAAAATTTACTTGAGCATTCAAATGGGCCTAAAGGTCAAAACCCAACCTTAAGATAACTTCAAAACATGTTAAATACATCAAAATAGCGCACACGTGTGTGAATAAATGCTCTCCATGATGACATCATCCTCTCAAAATGGACAATCTCCATCAAGCAAGAAAGAGGCTCGTGAGTGCTCCTCACTTAAAGAAATCATCAAAGTGCATGGGTATATCTCCAAATAGCTCCTCTTCCACCATGCAATCATCTCCAAGGTCTACATCACCCTTTTAGGGCACATGGGGGTGACATGGCAAGCTCTGAGCCAAGCATTGGCACATGGGCATGATGTACCAGCCCTCCCAAAACACCTCAGTGATAACCATCCTCATCTAGGCTCTAGAACAAGGCAAAGTTCACCAGAAGGTCAAGGCTAGTCAAGGGCGTCTTGGGTCCATCTAGGCACATCATCAATTAAGCCAACATCTTGGCTTCCTGGTACAACATTTCAATATCTGGAGGTGATCCGTATACTGTCGTGGATATTACACTATACAGTTCGTCACAACAGATCTAATAAAATTATATTTAAAATATGAAATTCTACATTATTGCAGTTCTATTTCTTTTTAGATTTCTAGATCTGTAGGATATTGTTAATAGTGCAAGCAAGCGAATTAAAAATTATGCAGAAAATAGAGAACAGCTAAATAAAAGCTCACACACACCATTTCACACAAGATATGACTTATGAAACCCTTTCAGGAGAAAAACCTAGCTAGAAGGTGAGGTCGCTCTGCTCTTTTTCTTTGAATAGAAAATGCCTGCGAGTACAACGAAGTATGGCCTGTGGCCTGTGGGCTACTACAATGCACAATTCCTCTTTGTGTACTCTATCTCCTATCCCTCTCGGCTATTTTTGCTCAGTTATGGAACAAATGCACTTGAAAGAATGGAACCCCTTTTTCTCCTAGTGGCCCGGTTATAACATATATCGATAGCCTACTAGTGGTTAAGTTTGACTACCTCAACACTTAACCATAGTTACAATATAGACTCTTCTAGAGTCTTCTTCATTATAATCACATGGCTAGCCCCTTTCCATGAATAATGCAGGGCTAACGTGCCATCCTCTCGAATTATGGTGGTGAAAACAAGAAGGTCAACCTCTGAGTGGCATAACTTTTGCATACAGACTCTGATTGACGAGATTCTTGCACCGTTGGAAAGATCTATGTGCAGAATATGAAAAAAGGTGTTGTGCTAAAGAGGCAAACTTTTACCCCCAAAAAATGGTCTTTGATGCCTCAAAACACTACAAGAAGGTTTCAAATCCTAATTTGCCGAACTGGGTCCCACCGATAAAAATGGTCTTGAGAGCTAATTCCTCCACTCTTTCCACTCTAAGAGCATCAAGATGGATGACAAACAATATAATGATCCAATCCAAATCAGGAAGTGTAGCAAGGGCATACAACCACGTGGAGTCTCACCAAGGCCCAACGTTCATCTCATGAGGGGAATGTTGGGGCTACAAGGTTATGTCTACTCTCATTAATGGACAAACATCCTCTAAAATGTGTTGGATATGTGTCAAGTCTTCCTTCAAATGATTTTTGTGGCTTAAGTGGTGAACCACTTGAAACATGCCCTCAAGATCTAGTGAGCTCAACATCAACAGAGACAAAAACCATTAAAGTATCATTGTGAGCCATATTTAATCTTAGGGGCACAAGAATAGTTCACACAAGCCTTGCCTTCCAATGTCTTTCTAACTCAAGACCACACATGTGTTAGGGATGATTATGCCTTCAGCCCTACTAGTTGCTTACAGCCCGAAGGAGAAGGACATGACACAAGTAGATCCATCAATCCATGTGTATATGATAATGATGGTGATGGAGTGGGCATGACTTCGAGGAAGATGGCCATAGCCATGCTACCAACTAAAGGGGGTCCAACATATCTAAGTACTATAATGAGAAGAGGAAGCAATAATGAAGGCATGGTTACCCCTTTCCTCATCTTGCTTTTTCCATCACTATGGTGGGACTTTTACTTTAACGATTTATTCTTTCGTGCATAACTTAGCAGACCAAGCTTACTTTATGTTGTTCCAATACCCCTTGAAGATGTAGCAATTTCTCGCTCATCGAGTTAGGACATTCAAGAGTTCCTTTTAGATATAGCATGGAAAGCTAAGGAACTTGATGATGGCTAGCTCATGTCAGACTTTTGCCCACGCGCTTACCAAGTCCCAACCATCCTTTTCATTTTTATTTTCTTTAGTTGTGGCTTTATATGCTTTTATCATTCTTTCAACTACATCAACCTATTAGAACAAATTTTCAGGCCCCGAATCAGAGACAAGGATATAAGGTGCCAGTCCAAATAACAAATGACAATCAACCCAAAGAAGGGATATGGATAATAAAGGGAAAATGGAATGTGGTAAGTATGGATTACCTTAGGCACGGTGCTGCAAAAAATAACTTCTATCAGTGCCCCTCCCAAAGGAAGGACCTCAAGGGAGGTCACACTGGACTAGAGGCAAAGGATAACCTCCTAAGTGAAGCATGGGAACAAGGGTGCAATAAAGAGTGGTCAATCATCCAACTTGGACTGTGATCTAAATTAATATACCCAAAACATTAAATGAAAGCATATGATTACAAGAATGGTCAGTGTACCTTCTGAAAAATGACCCACCTTCAAGAAGTATGTCAAATGGGAGAGAGCATTGACCAAAGCATAAGTGGAGAGCTCTAATGTAAACTTATTTGTGGGCCATCAGAGGGTTGCTAGTTAGTTGGTTTTCAAATGAGGAGAAACGTTTTTTGCTTTGGGTTACCCACTTTTGGTGGGTAACAAAGATCCACAAATTCAAAACCATGGCAGAGAGTTTGGCAAAGGTGTGTCCAACCCTATAATTGTCTGGATCTGAACTACTCTACAATTATGGTGTTGTAAAAACAATGGTAGGATATTAAAGCAAACAACCCGATTAAAGGTATTAGCAATGTAGAATGCAAGAAAATACATACCATGCTTGAGGATTTTGGTTTAAAAACCCTCAATATCAATGGCTCCACTCAAACTCAAAAAATGAATACGTCTCTCAATGTCTCCTAAGAAAAACAATTGGAAAAATGTGGGTGGGGCCAGGGAATAGGTGTTGAGTGGTAGATCATGGAAGGAAGTAACAAGTGAGACCCAAGAATGGTGGTCAATTTTAGATAGAGGGGGATGTATAAGATCATGTAAAAGAAGATAAGAATAACAAATAAAAAGAGATGGTATGCATAAGGAAAGTGATAAATGAACATGCAAATAAAATGTGTTAACAGAAAAAGGAGAGATAAACATGACAATAAAAGAAATATGAGCAAGAAGTTGAAAAAATATAACTGAAAATACCCTTAAGTGGTGCAAGGCATGAGCTCAACATTAACATCAAAAGAGGAAATAAAAGTAAATGTAGAGGGGGGAAAAGAGGCATCCCTATCTTCATTTGCCATTGTGAGGGAACTGATGCACAACATGAAGACATTATCCAATGAGTGCATGAGGCCAAGGTGGCCTGGTTATATAATCTTATGAGGAGCTCTAGAGCGAAGTGGCATGTCCCTACTAAACATCAAATTTCAAGGCGAAGAAACTCATATGGAAGTTTAGCTACTTTGTTGGACTTGGTGAGCAAGACTTTATGAGGAGCAATCCAATTATGAGATCTATCAATAAGGCAAAGCCAAGTTCATTGTCTCACTGATTTGCCTCCGATAGCCTCTGAGAAAAAGAAGATTGTTTGGCACTTATGACCTTGTTACCCAGCAAAAGTGGATAACCAATAAGAGAAATTTTTTCTCCCAATTTGTCAGCTAGCTAAGTTGCACGAAATGTCGAAACGTCTAGAAATTTCTGAAACGAGGACGACCCGAAACTCGACCCCCAAAAAATGGAAACACGATTGAAACGTCATCTATATATATCAGTGTTGTTAAAAGCGCGATTAAATCGCGCGTTTTTGAAAAAATCGCGCTTTTTTGACCCCGCCGATTTTATCGCGCTTTTTATCCGAAAAATCGCGGGTATTTTTTTTGGCG
>APFE031348011.1:0-15156 GCA_000404065.3 Pinus taeda
GCCTTATGTACTTGACTGCAACTAGGCCAGACATTATGCACGCTGTGAGTTTAATCTCCAGATTTATGGAAAGACCGAAAGAGACTCATTGGCAGGCAGCCAAGAGGATTTTAAGGTATGTGAATGGAACGAAGGGGTTTGGTATTTTATACTCCTCTTCTGAAAGTTTCATGTTGACAGGTTACACGGACAGTGATTGGGCTGGAAGTGTTGATGATAGGAAAAGCACATCAGGATATGTGTTTCATATGAGATCGGGAGCCATCTCTTGGGCTTCCAAGAAGCAACCAGTTGTGGTTTTATCAACAGCAGAGGCAGAGTATGTGGCAGCAACAGCAGCAGCATGCCAAGCAGTGTGGCTGAGAAGAGTTCTCAGAGATTTGTGTCATGAACAAGAAAATGACACAACCATTTACTGTGACAATAGCTCAACAATAGCTTTGTCTAAAAACTCTGATTTTCACAAAAGAACAAAGCACATAGATACCAAATTTCACTTCATACGTGAATTGGTTAATAATGGTGAGATTGTTTTGCAGCACTGCAGAACAGAGGATCAGCTGACTGACATCTTGACAAAACCATTGCCAAAGAAAGGTTTTGATCATTTCAGGAAATGCCTGGGTATGCAGCAGTTGAAATTAAGGGGGAGTGTTGGAATTTAATTCCAACTGCATCACATTAATGCAAAACAAAATCTGATCTTCAGCAATTAATTTCAGATTGTTCGGTGCCGCAAAGTTCCCTGATATTTTTTCAGGAATTAAAACCCCTGCAGACAACCGTCTTATTTTTTGCTGTAAAAGTCATCACCACCTCACCGCCTTTTCTGCAATAAATACGCAAATAAAGATCAACAGATATTTACTTAGTTTATTGTTTAACTTAGATATTTGTTTTCATATAAATACATGAACAACTAGTTTATTGTTTAACTTAGATATTTGTTTTCATATAAATACATGAACAACAGTCCTGTTTTTTCCAAGCAAGAGAGGCAGCGTAAGCAGAAAAGAACAGCAGTTCTGTTTTCTGTGATTTAGAACAGCAGTTCTGTTTTTTTAGTGAAGGTCAGAAGAACAAGTGTGTGTGTCTTTTCTGTAATTGCACAGCAGTGCTGAACCTGCGATTTTCTGAGATAGAAAATCGATTTCTGGAACTGAAGCGTTCCTCTTGTAACAGCTAAGTTTCTGTATCAGTTTTGTTTACTGTTCATAAATACAAGTTTACTGCTTTGCTGATATTCAGTTACTGTTACACCAAGTGTCAAAAACACTTTGATTTTACTCTGTAAATTTATAAGTAATTTTGACGCTCATAAAGTGACTTAGCGTCAAAATCGTGTTGCTGAAACACCGTAAATCAAAAATAGTCTTGACGTCAAATTACGTTGCTGAAACACCAGTTTCAGCAAAGCGATTTTTTTTTGTTTTCGCTGTGTCAAAACAGAGCATTGTTCTGTTCTGTTTTTTTGTTTTGGAATTATCAGAAAACAGAGTATTACTCTCTGTTCATATTTTGTTTGTTTCAGAATTTATCAGAAAATTCCCAACAGTGGGAACAGAGGATTTTTCCACTATATTTTGTTCGGAATGTCCCATTTTGATTGATTTTAAATATTTTTGGGCTTCATCTCCCGTTGATCATGGACTAGCGCCTTCAAGCCCTTGGGTTCAGATTATTATTCGATATACTTTCAAGCTTCCTCAAGATTTGGCAGAAATCGTTCAGTGTGCTACTTAAATATTTGTGCAACAATGGGAAAACCCAAATATAGCGAATGTTCAGTTTGGATAGTCATCAGCATGCTCGTGTGTGCAATAACTGTTAATGTTACCGCTCAACCAGGTTTCTGTCGAACTTTTTAGATTCGCCGTCTCATATCTTACGTTTTCAGCACTCACAGCTCAGTTCATATTTTTTGTTTTAAAAGATTGTTTTAACCATTGATTTAAATTATGGCGTCACAGGTTTTATCAGTATCCTCTGCGGAGGCAAAGCAAATCACATTGATGAAAACAATATAAAATGGGTCACTGATGATAATTATATAGACGACGGCCAGACAGACAGCACCGGAGACGCAAGCTTATCATTTTACCTGCAAAATCAACGGTTCTTTCCAAAGCCTCTGACAAAGGCTTGCTATCAGTTGCCGATAGCCTCCAACGTGTCTTACCTGTTCAGAGCATGGTTTGTCACTGCAAATAACGACGGATATCAAAACATCTTCACCTTTTCTGTGGAGACATTGGATCTGTTACACAGGGTAGAAATAGCTGTCGGTCATAGTCCAATTTATTATGAATATATTTTCGTTAGTTCTGGTAGAGTGTTGTATGTTTGCTTGACCAGAAACTCCGAAGGTGATGATCCCTTTATCAATGCTATCGAGTGTTGAAAAATTAATTCCAACTGTGCATCGGCAAAGGAGTGGAGCAACGATGAACACTCCAACGATAAGAGATCGCCGATAAGAGATTGCCGATATCGGATCGGTGAAATAGCAGCTAAAATTTTGTTATTGCCGATGGGCCGGACCCGACGATGGAATCAACCCCTTTTGATAAATTATCAGGTCCACAAATATTTCGGTATCGGGAAAACCAAGTGGGCAGTTCTTTTTCATGGAATGAAGTCCCGACCCGATATCCTGGACCCGATGGGTACTCAACATTTTGCTTCATAATATTTCGGGTCCACAAGTGGCTCGTTTTATATATATTTTTATGCATATATTATAATATATATTTCGGAGGTATCGGGCCATGTGTGATCGGGATTTCGGTATCGGGGAAAACCATCGGTGCACATAAGTTGTGTCATGGGATGAAGTCCCGACCCGATAGAATTCCTAAAGCATATTGTATAATGTTGATGTGAAGGCCTGGAAAATGATTTTGACGTGAGGTGAAAGGTTTCCTACCGCCGTTTATCTCAGTAAACAGTAAATGCTATTTACTGTGGTTGGTGAAGTTTTTAATTTTGTTCCAGCAGGAGTATGGGCATGGATAAAAGCCAGTAAAACCATTAAATTCTTACTGTCTTCTTTTACGGCAGTATGGAGATGCTAGTACTTTTCCCCGCTATCATGCATATATGTAATGGTCTTGTGTTGACAATGAATATGGTGAAATACGCACAGCAGTGCGAAGCAAATGAAGGTAATAGAGAAAACATGCACAGCAGTGCGAAGCAGAGAGAAGGGAACGCACAGGAGTGTGCATGAATATTTTTGTGGGTTGAAATGTTTAATGAGAAAATGGTAAAACGCAATGGAGAAATAAGCACAGCAGTGTGAAGCAAAGAGAGAAGGGAACGCACAGGAGTGTGCATGAATATTTTTGTGGGTTGAAATGTTTAATGAGAAAATGGTAAAACGCAGCAGCAGCGTAAAAACCTTTTCTTGGGTAATGTAAGAAATGAAAAGCATGCACAGCAGTGCAGGAGAAGAAGGAGGAGAAGTGAATGCAGAAAACCAGGGGCAGTTTTGTGTAAAACCATGAATTGTTTCACACAGTAGTGAAAAGGTAAATCTGTAAATCCCTGTAACTGTGTGAAAAGGTAAATCTGTAAATCCCTGTAATCTTTGTTTTTCACACAGCAGTGAATGTAAATGAAATATTTACACACAGTGGTGTAAAATTTCATAGGAGGCAGAGTAATTTTTGTTAAAATGTTTTGGTGAATCCCTTTGAGTGAAAGAGGATGAATATGTCTCAGTAAATTCTCAGGTGAAAACAGAGTTTTGGTTTAATGTTGTTTTTGGTAAATCCCTCTCATTAAAGAGGATGAATGTATATCAGTCATTTTATTTTAATGAATAGAGATCTTTTATGGTGGTGAAATACTCTGTTCTCAGCTATTTTTAAAAAGGGTCCTCTGTGCAAAAAGACCCTGAAGCAAAGGTAACAGAGTATTGACTCTGTGTTCAGTTAATGTTTGGTTTTGGTATTTTCCCATTGTCAAAAAATACCCAACATCGAGTTGAGGACCCCCTCCGAGATGGCATGTATGGACAAGCTAAAAAAGGATCTTTGCTGTCTTTAATATCAAGGCATGATGTTGGTGGAAGTTATATGGTTAGGTGAACACAATCTAACTTTATATATGTTTTATCTACGGAAATTATCAGCTAGAAATTTTAATCATTCCAATAGGGGTTACAAAATATTGAATAAAATGGTTTTGAGATGTGTTATTGACATGGTTTTGCGTATTTCTTTTGTGGTTTTCCTGTAAAAGCTGAAAAGGGTTGGGATTTAAGGAGATCTTTCACATTGATAACGGATATGCCCAAAAATTTCTGATGTGTGATGGTTAATTTTTATACGCTACCTCCGCCCAGCTATGTTATTTTTTGATAGCGATTGACTGGATAGATTTGTATGATGGCTTAAGCAGGTATCCCCAAGACAACTTCGACCGCAAGTGGATAGCGCACAGGTATTCACAAGACTGTTATGCAAGTTCACTAAAACCCATTTCAGCAAACAATACCAAAAACCTTCCTCCAGCTAGTGTCATGCAAATGGCATGGGTTACGAACGAGGATAGCCTCGGAATAACTATAAGACCAATTTATGGGTTTTGGAAATCATTACTGGTGGTTTATTTTGCTGAGATCCAGATGTTAAATATGTCTGAATCGAGATCTTTTTATGTGCAGATAAATGGGGAAAGACGGTCTGATATCATTACAATTGTTCCTTATTACTCTGCCATGGAGCTAGCAATTCTATTGGATAAAACAAATACCTGCCGATTTGACCTGTACAGGGCCAAAAATTCTACCCATGGCCCTATACTCAACGCCTATGAGTTTTTCGTGATATTGGATACAGAACAGGCAACATATCAACAAGATGGTAAGTGTCCTAGCTATAATTCCTATACTGTAATTACAGATATTATAAGTCAATTTCTAACCAAGTAGTTCTTAAACTCAGTTGAAGCTCTTGAGGCAGTCAGGAGAAGGTTTGACATAAAAGATTGGATTTCCGATCCTTGCTATTTGATGGAGTGGGAAGGAATTGTCTGTGATAGCGATAATAACTCTTCGTTCAAAAGAATTTCGGAAATGTAAGTTTACTTGTTCAATTTGTTTAGAGTTAACTACTTCGCCGAAATTGTAAAACTGAAATGATAACACCGTAGCATAGATTTCTTGATGACATAAATTTATCAGGAAGGAGTCTTAGAGGATTGGTACCCGAGGATTTTGGACGGCTGAATGCAGTAGTTAACTTGTAAGTAGAATTTTATTTTCATGGTGAAAATTTCCAATAGACAACAGATACACATGGTTATTAGCTATTTCGATGAAGGCCACAAAAGGGCCGTGCGCCTTCAAGTTGGGGTAAAATTAGTAATTGCGGTCATTTTTAATTGAAGTGTAGATTCTGAGAGTATTTGGAAATTTGACAGAAAGTCAGATATTGACTTATACCTGGCTCCTGTAACTGAAATTTCCAAAATATTACTGAAATCTGTAATCTGGTCCGGCATTCTTAAAAGCAAAGGCGTTTCATAAATCTATCCCATCAATCTATCCCATCAGATTAAATGGCAAATAGAATTTGATGGTGCTGATTACGAACGGAACATAGCTTGCTTTTAATATTACAATGTAACTGGCACTGATCTATTTGTGTTGAAATTACCAGGTCACTTAATAATAATCATCTGACAGGACCTTTGCCAAATTTCTCCAGTTTAACGAAGTTGGAAAGATTGTAAGTACTCCTTTCTAAACATAAATGTTCAGTTTCTTGGTCCTTTATTCATTAGCCATGTAGAATGCCATTTTACAAAGGAAAATGCAGCCATTCATTCGCTTGCTGTGCAGACATCTGCAAGACAACAATTTCAGCGGTAGTGTTCCGGAGTGGCTCTCTCATCTCAAATATCTTAAAGAGTTGTACGTCTACCTTTTTTTTCTTTCCTTTAAGTCAAATTGAAAAGGAAAATACTGCTGGGATCATATAACCTTTTTTAATATTTTTTCATTTGTGACAGGTTTATAGAGAACAATAATTTTAGCGGTGTGATTTCTCTTCAGCTTCTGGAAAAGCCTTCATTGGAACTTAAGTAATCTAATAACTTATACTCTACTCGCTGTATTCGGAACAAATTTCCGTTCTGATAGTTTGAAGTTCAGAATTAGGCAAGGAATTAGGAAACGAGTGAAAGTTTGCATAATCTTACTGAAGTAAACTCTTACCTTTCTTACATGGTAAAAAAAAAAAAAAACTCGTAACGTCACTAAAAAAATTCTTCATTTGGTGTTCTCGAGCTACTCTGGGAACCACTACCTATGTATGCATAAAGGGGAATGTGTCAAAAAAAACTCAGGCAACCACAAAGTTGTCCTCGGAATAACACTAAGCGGTGCTGTATTAATGGCTTTAGCGTCGATGGCCGGTATTGCTGTATACTGGAAAAAGCTTGGAACAAAAAAGCGTCTTAGTGAAGGTCAGGAAATAACTTGAAATTTAGAAAATTTTAATAAGACATAGCGGAAGTTTACCATATGAAACTGCCTACCACATTTTTTAATGCTTAGTAATTTATCTGGATTGCAGAATCCGCAATGATGACGTTGCCAAATTCAATAATAGCCCGTGCCTTTATTTTATAAGACATAGTAGCAGCCACAGAAAACTTTAGTCGGAAAATTGGGGAAGGGGGTTTTGGGTCGGTGTTCTTTGGTCGCTTACCGGAAGGAAAGGAGATAGCCGTAAAAGTGCTCTCGTCGGTTTCCAAACAAGGAGTTCACGAGTTTATAAATGAGGCAAGTATGAGATTCTCAAAATATGTAATATGCTTCAATTTATGTATGTGTTTATTTATATTGATAGTATTTTTTCTCCACTTATATGCAGTAACGCCGAGACCCGTGTATTTTATTCGACCTGCAATTCTGTTTACAAGACCAGCAAACCTGCGGCCATTGCTGAACAATAATTCATACCCCGAATTCTGCGTCCTTCGTTTATGAACGGTCTCCTCCCGGACCACCTGTCCACCGAACGCAGCGATCGTGTACCCAACTTCCTCTATCACCGAATCTGTTCTACGCAGGTGTCAACCGAAGATGTACGAAACCTGTTATCCACAATGCGCATAAACTAAGTGCGCATTCCCTTGGAGGCTTTACGCACTACATCGAGCTCCTGTGCCGAGATCCCTTTAGAGCAAAGGTGTGAAGATATCGAATGATGTTCGATGATGAGGAATGACCTCCTCTCATTCCAAATATATACGGTTGCCTTCTCCATGGTTCGAGGGCGTCTTATGTTAAGCCGACATCCTTTTTCGCAGTAGTCTATAACGCGACTTTTTGAAAGACTTTCCGGCGGATTTTTTCGGTCAAATTCCGGCAGCAATTTATTGTAATCCCAAGTTTGATAGCTAGTTTCTGCACAATCGATGGCTCCCAGGGGTTTTTCAGTGCACTGAATCCAAATATGCAGTTAAAAAACCATTTTAACTGCTAAAAATCAAAATTTAACCTCATTTCTTCCGCCGGATTCCGTCACCGGAATCTCCAAAAAGTCGCATTATAGACAACTCCTCCTTTTTCATATGAAAAAGCCCACGTAATATTATTTTAATCCACCGCCATACTTTCATGTCCATAAAGCATGTCGGTTTGTCCACATGCGTATTTCTTCATGGTTTATATATCCATATTATCCACACATGTCACCTTATATTATTTTAATCTTCCCACATATGTATATGTGTGTAATTATATAATATAAGCTTTCGGTCATGGTTTATGTATAACATCATGCGTAAGCTCTATTCACGTCTTCCACGTAATCCACTCATCCACTTACCTCCACATGTTATCACTCCATCCACTTATTATCTCTCCACCCACATATTCTCTTTCCATGTGTGTATAATATATTATTCTCCATACGTATCCCATTATGGTAATGGCCCTCCACGTATTATTATCTTTGCCTTCATGATATTCGGTCCTCCATTATGCTTTCATGGCTGTCCCGTATATCACCTTTTCACATACTCGTTCACGCCCATATTCATATGTGTGTTCAGCCATATGTTATCACGTGCGCTGTTTACATATTGTTTGACACTTGGCCACGTCCCGACCAATGTGTCTCCATGTACAACTCGTCGCACTGTTTGCTTGTTTGTCGGTGAAGTCGCGCTCTGTCCGTCGTGCGACGCGCCTGAACCCTCAGGGCGTTACATCCTCCCCCACCTTATTCCGTTGTCGTCCCGACAGCCTCCATCCCATGGTGCCCTTGTCAATCCTCCATGTCAAGTCGCCCTCCCGGTCCATGATCCTATGCACGTTGCAGGAGTATGCATCCCATACTACATTAAGTCGGTAATAGACATCGACTCGGCTCCCTGACACTTCAAACCTCCAAGTCCACCATGAATGGATATTCATGATCCCTCCGTTGTTTCATGGGAGACCCCCATTTCATGCGCCCGTTGAGACCATCGGCCTGCCCAAGTATCCTTACAGGCTCACTGCCTTGAGCAGCCAACAATGAGCCCGATTCCCGTGTTTCTCAAGATGAATGTAGAGGGGAGGAGCCAGGGGGCTCTCTGCCGATCCACTCGATCGTACCCGCTTCATCCTCACCTTCCAAAAATTCCAGCCTCTTTGTCAATTCCAAGATGCTGTCCGAGAGCGACTTGATAACTAAGTCCTGTTCGACAAGCTTGGCCTCCATGTTAGTCAATTGCTTATCTGCCTTTCCCCTATCTTCCACCTGCATCCCTCCTAATTTACGCTCTGTCTTTGTCACCCCTATGGTGGGCACACCTATGGGCACATCAGACCTTCCGTCGTAAATATAGAGTTTCCTTAGATGAGGTACGACCATTGCTTCATACTGTTTCATAAACTCCATTCCCAGCACTGCCTCATAGTCGTCGATCCGAACAATGGTGAAGTCTACCTTGCCTGACCATTCACCGAGTGTCGTATCCACCTTTTCTGCTATGCCAAGAATTGTCGTTGGAGGGGAGTTCACCGCTTTCATGTGTGCATCTACCGGCACAAACTTAAGGCCTAGCCTCCTCACGGTGTCTTCGCTCATGAAGTTGTGCGAAGCTCCACTAGCAACCATAGTGAGTACTTCGGTCCCACCAACCTTCATGTGCACATACTCCAACCTATTCCTTTTCGGGTCCCTCCTCGAGGTGACTTCCGTTGTAGCCGATGCTCCGAGGATCTGCATCATCCCTGCCGAGGCATCATCCTTTTCATCCATTTGAGCAGCAGCGACCGTTTTCAGTTTAGAGGGGCAAGTCTTAACCGTGTGCGGTCCTGCACATAGCCAGCACTTCAAGGGTTTCTTCTCCCTTGGAGCGTTATCTGTCTTCGGAGCGTCCTTTCTCTTCTCCTCTTTCGGGTTCCCAGACTTCTTTTTCTCATTAGAAGTCTCATCGTAGTGGTCTACGAGTCTATCCACCGCAGCAAAGGCCTCTTCGAGTGTTCTGATCTTCTGTCTCTTTACTTCGTTACGGGCCCATGGCTTCAATCCAATGATAAAGTTGAAGACTTTATCTTTCTCAGCCATATCCGGAAGTTCCAAAACTGCACTCGAATACTCTTGCTGGTAGGTTTGCAAGCTTCCCGTCTGCTTGATGTACTTAATTTTGGTCCTTGCCTCCCACGTTTCATCTTGCGGACTGAAATGTGATTGCAAGGCTTTCTTCATCTCGTCCCAGGAGGTAATGTCATCAGCGTTCCCATGAGTGATCTGATCTGCCCTCCTTCTCCACCACATCCTGGCATCGTTCGTTAGGAACTGAGCTGCTATCTTAACTTGCTCTTCACCTTTAGACAGGTTTAGCCTCTCTAGATATTGCTCCATGTCCCATAGAAAGTTGCCAAGAACTTTCGCACTCCTTGTCCCGTTGTAAGATTCAGGTTCTTTGACTTTAACATGAGGTACTCCCCCACCGGAATGTTGCCTCACAGCGTTTTTCAACACTGCAATCTCGTCCTAGGCTTCTTCGAGAGTCTTGATTGTTTTGTCGAGGGTCCCCTTCAGGTTCCCAATTTCGGCCATGCCTTGGTCCCTTGACTCTTCGGCCTTCTCCAATTTTTCTTCAAGATGGGTACACAAAAAGTCTGTATACTCATACTTTGTCTTAAGTTCGTCATGCTGCTTCTCAAGCTCCTCATGCCGTGTCTTAAGATCGTCATGTTCCGTTCGGAGTTCCTCGAACTCTTCCTTGATCTTTGAGATGGCCTCTCGCTCTTTGTTGAGCGAATCCATTCCTTGATTCCACGAGTTTTCCAGGTTCTCCATTCGGTCAATTACCTTGTCAGCAAATTCGGGCGTCACCTCCCTCACCATGCCCTTCCCGGACTGGTTAGATCTGGACTGAGAATTAGCTGCCATTTTATTCTTTTGTGATTTGGTCCTGACCATCCACTACCGTTTCCTTCACCTGCAAATTCTGTCGAACAACCCTGCTCTTCCCAGCTCGTGACCGAGCTCTGATATCTCATTTAATTTTCCTGTCTTGGTTTGCGTCATATGGTATCCTGGAAGTTTTTCCATATGGTTTTAGTAATATTCCCTCTCCTATAGTCTAGTTGGGTAATTGGGGGTTTTGTTTTTTAATGCTTTTGGTCTAGTTGGGTAATTGGGGGTTTTGTTTTTTAATGCTTTTGGTATTTATCTGTTTCGGCCCAAGCCTATGTTTTGTGGTCAACCCTAGTCTCTAGTGTGTGGTCTCCTACACTTTTCATATGTGTGTGTGTGTGTGTTTGACGTATTCCTTGAGGGGTAAGAAAGAGTTTCTGGTCATCGTTTGTCATTTCCATAGAGACATCAAGTTTCTACTCTGGCTTAGGGTCCAAAATTCTAGGTAAAGTTATCGTACTAGTTATTCTTTCAAAACTTTTATTTTCACTCTATAAATAGTCATATGGGTTTATAGATTGCAATCTCTTGTTCATGAATTCCAATTATTATAAATTGTTGATGAAATAATTTTGCTCTGGTCAAGGGTCCAAATCTTGGGGTATTGTCTAGTTGGTATTTTTGTTGGTCAGGTTAGAGTGGTTTATAAGTTCTCTACCCCCTCAATAGAGAATGACAAGTTGACGAGGGGGTGCAAGAATATCTACTTCTTAATGTACATAGTTATTTAGTTGGAATTTGATTGCAATATTTTTTTTTTCGGTCCAACTAGAGGTTTGAAAGGAAAGTCTACACCTCAAATTAAGAGTTCTTGGTGGCACACCTTACTTCTTTGATTCATAAGTGTGTGTTGAAGATTTTAAATGGATTCTCAATCCTGGGAAATTTAGAAAGAGGAGATTGCATTTTCTCCACTCCCTCAATGTGCATCAATAGATGGATACCCTCTTTTATCTGGTTGTGAAAGCTTAGCAAGTAGACAATTACACAATATTTGCAAGTCAAGAGGATATCAAACAACTTCTCAGGAATATATGTTTTTTATTGGATGATATAGTGTCTCATTTGTGAAAGGTTGAGAAATATGTGCTATTTGATTATGATTCAAAGGTGCCAACTGAGCCTATTTTTGTTATTAATTCTCAACCAACTAATACCTCTCCACCGTCTAATACATCCCACTCTTTCCAGTGGTCATATCTGACTGAGGTGGCAACAATGGTATTTATGTCTTCCGACTCTAGAAGCAATGGAAACCTTTATCTGACAAGGCATTTTGTATGTTTTCTACAACATGCAATGGTATTTATCTCATAAGGAATTTGTTTTATGTTCTTCTCGCAAAGGGATGGTGTCCCTGTTACAATTTTTCCATCGTAGTTCTGTTGGTGGTTTTCTTTCTTCTCTGGCTCTTGGGAAAATCAAACACTGTAGTTTAATTTCCTCTGATGCGTTATAGGCATTATTTTTCTTGTTGGATAGTGGATGTAAATGATGACTAATGAGCCTCAGTATTGCAACAAGGATGCTGCAACTCCTAGGGCTACCAACTTTACTTTATCAAACTAGGGTTTCTCACAAACTTAGAGGTGACAGTTCTATATACACAACAAAAGCAACATTCTACTCATGTCACTTCTCAATTGGGGCGCTAGACCACTAGGGTTCTAGACCAGTATTCTATTGACTAGAATGAGTCTAAATACTAACAATGAATGTAAAGTTAGTTCCAATGCATGAAACTAAATTATTTCCTATTTAGGAAATGAAAGTTGCTAAATGGTAAATGGTATGAAATTCCATAAATCATCTAGCTAGGAAATGACACAAATTACTTGCATAAAAGAACTATGCTAACCTTGCAATTTATCCTCTATCTATTAGGACTATTCAGAAATAGAAAGTTGTTCAATCATTATAGGACTCATACATACATGCACTAACTATCTCACTTTACATTTGCAAAAAAGAATATTTTAATTTCTAAATTCAGAAATGTAAATGCTATGCTATTATTTCTGATCTTGTACAGGGAGAAGGCATGGGAAAAATTATCTCAGGTGGAACTGATAGGCATGGAATCCAATATGAGGGCCTAACCTACTCTTATACTACCATCTTTGGTCAAAACAAGGTCAAAAATACTGCTACAGGATATCATGCAGCAGCTATAGGAAACTGCTACATGATTTCCTAATATGCTATAGGATGTCCTGGTTTGCTACAGGAAGTTAGCTGAAGGGCTTAGGGGGGAAAGAAAAGTGATATGAGGTGTTGGAGAGATGTATGAAGGTGATAGTAGGTGTAAGGAAGGTGCACATTACCCAAGAATAATCCCATCTCTCCAAGCAGGTTGGATTTTCCTAAGGTGGCTTGCTCATGGTAGCTACAAAACAGAGTTTTGGATTTTGGGTTGGTATGCCTTGGCAGAAGGTGGAGATGATGTAGGTGAACCTGGTTACATGAGTTCCTCCCTGTAGATCAAAAATCTATACAACAAAACTAGTCTATCTTTTCATTTATGCATCACTACATGTGAACATGGAAAATATGAATTGAATTTGGGAAAGGTGATATATCTATTGTTAAGGATTGGATCTATGAAATGGAATGCCATTTAAGCTATAGAAAAATTAAGGAAACAAGATAACAACTACAGGTGCTTCCAAGAAATCATAAACATAAATCTAGTTAAGAATGAACCCGAAACTATACAATGACCAAAAGACAAACTTTGTTTTTGGGGTTGTGAGAGTGGGGCCCTCTAATCATGATCCCATGAGGGAGATGAGATAGAGTTCACTGTTACAACCTTTTCTGAAGTACTTTCCTTCACTACGACACCACTAATCTACCTCTTCAAACTAATGGCAACTAGGTTAAGCAATATTCAAATACTTGTTAAGCTAAGCAAAACTTAAACAAACTTCAGCAGCTAACTATCATTTGAATCTAAAAATACAAATAAAAAAGAGGAACTTATGTTGCTAGGATTGGGCCCTAACCCAAGAGCTTTAGCCCTCTGAGTCAACTCAGTTTTGGATCAAAACATAATTTCTTATTATCTTCAAAATTTCAATTACAACATAGCAATAATAGTCACAATGTTTTAGCTCAAAATGGCCTCTTGGCTACAACAAAAAATCGAATCCTAATGAGTCCCTTGACTCTCTTATTTATAAAAAATGGAGCTCCCAAAAACTCCCTAGAAAATAGGGAGATTTGGCTCCCTAAGTCGAGAATGACTCTTTATTAACTGTCACTGGCTTGGCTGCCAATGGACTTAGCTTTCTTGGATTCCAGTAACTCTGAGGTGATGAGATATGGTGGAGGAATCTTCGAATGATTTGAGGAGTTAAGGAGGGATACCAATCTCCTAAAATATCTGTTTCTTTCCCACTTTGATTTTTAGTCCAATCCAATTGATCTTTAGTCTCTACATGGCATTCTTATATAGGGGGGTCCTTTCCAATGCATTTCTCAACCTCTTAAGGGAATGGTACTCACTAATCTGGAGGCTATGTGGCAGGTTAGTCCCCAATAACCTTAAAGTGTTCTCAAAATGGGATATGACCTGTTCTTGGGTAGCTAGGTATCTTGGTGCAAGGTGAGCATCATTGGAAATGATGTTATGGTTACTAATAACATCCATGGAATTTATGTGTTCTTTTCTGATGTAGGGGGGCTCTCCTTCCTCTTTTTCTACTATTCTCTTCACTTCATCAACCCTTGCCTCCTCATGGCTCATCCATGATCAAAGGGCCATCAACTACAAGTCCCCCAACTTTGCATTAGGGTCCCACAAATTCAATTTCGTCAATGCAATGTTGTGTAGGTAGAATTAAAATAATTTGGCCTTATCTTCAAGGGTTCTCATGTCACATAGCTCTATGAATTGCCTATAATCTTGGAATGGCATAGTCCCTTGTTGTCCCAATGTCTTGATTTGAAACTGCATCCATTGATATTTGAGATATATTCCATATGATTTGGATGGAAGCCTGCATTGAAGTCCCTTCATGGAGAGGCTTTCCATGTTGGCCAATTATCTCTCATTTTCTTGAAACTTCCTCCTCAGCCATGTGTTTTCTCCCTACACTTGTTTGTTTATGGTGCGTTCTCTGTGTCTCAATTCATTCAACTCCTTGCCCATCTCTAGGAGTTTTTCTTCCATATGGCCCACATCTTCTACTTTCTTTGACTTCACAATTTGCATCCAATGATGCGTTCTTTCCCTTTATTTTTCAAACTCAAAGAAGAGAGGGATTGCAAATTTCTATGGTATTACTCTACCTCCCTCAATGAACTAGTAGTAGGAGCTCATATTTGGTTTTGGGATAGGCTCCTACAACTCTGGAACATCTCCCTCAAATGTATTTGGAGAATATGCCCCCTCCTGTACCTATGGGGTTGATTCTTTGCCTTCTTTGTACCCATTACTACAACAAAACCAGCGATTTGCGCCAGATTTAGCGCCAGATTTTAGTGCATTTTTTTTGTAATTGTGATGAGCAACCTGGCGCTAAATCTGGCTCTATTGTACAATTTTTAAAGCGTCATTTTTTGCACCTGATTTTGCATCATTTTTCACGCTAGATTTTGCATCATTTTTTACACCAAACTATGCATCATTTTTTGCGTCAAATTTTGAACCAAGATTTGCATCTTATTTTATGACAGGTTTTGCTTCTAGTTTTGTGTCATTTTTTGCATCTATTTTTCA
>APFE031348011.1:39184-55979 GCA_000404065.3 Pinus taeda
ACAACCAGAGGAGGCAGCAGCACCTCCACAAGAGGCAGAAAATGCCCCGGAGACAGGGGAAGCTCTAGTATTGCACAAGGTGTTGGTGAAGCCAATTGCTGAAAGCATTGAACGGACGCAACGGAAGGCTCTATTCAGAACAGTTTGTAAGGCACAAGGTAAGTGCTGCAAAATGATAATTGATAGTGGGAGTACTGACAATCTGGTGTCAGTTGAGATGGTTGAAAAGTTGGGGTTGAAACGTCTGAGACATCCCACTCCATATCGAGTGTCCTGGTTACAAAAAGGACACCA
This sequence comes from Pinus taeda, assembly GCA_000404065.3. Lineage (NCBI taxonomy): Eukaryota > Viridiplantae > Streptophyta > Pinopsida > Pinales > Pinaceae > Pinus > Pinus taeda. Next base: position 39,479 of record APFE031348011.1, read on the forward strand.
GTTATTGGTAGATGAACAGAGTGAAGTAGAATTCTAGATTGGGCGTTATAAGGACATAATTGTTTGCGACATTATGCCAATGGACGTATGCCACATTTTATTGGGCAGACCTTGGCAATATGACAGGAAAGTGATACATGATGGGGAGCTGAATTGTTATAAGTTTGAGAAGGACGGGATTAAGCATACCCTGGTACCCATCAAAGAAGAGAAAGAGGCGATTGAAGAAAGTGAACCAAAGGCGTTATTGATGAACGGGAAACAATTTTTGAGACAGGTTGAAAATAGTGAGATGAATTTTGCTGTAGTGAGGAGAGCTAGGACAGTTGTGTTGCACACGGAAATCGCAGATTTGCCTGTAGAAATACAGCAAATGTTAGAGGAGTTTGCAGATATAGTAGTGGATGACTTGCCGGATAAGCTACCTCCCAAGAGGAGCATTAGCCACCATATTGATTTCATACCAGGGGCCAGCTTACCGAATAAGGCAGCCTATAGAATGAGTCCTAAAGATAACGAAGAAATTAAAAAACAGGTGCAGGAGCTATTAGATAAGGGGTTAATCAGGGAGAGCTTGAGCCCATGTGCTGTACCGACAGTTCTCGCTCCCAAAAAGGGAGGAGAGTGGCGGATGTGTACAGACTCCAGAGCCATCAACAAAATCACCATACGGTACAGGTTTCCCTTACCCCGCATGGATGATATGATGGACTGCTTGAGTGGGGCGGCCTATTTCTCCAAGATAGATCTGAAAAGTGGATACCATCAAATACGGATCCGTGAAGCAGACGAATGGAAAACAGCCTTTAAAACGAATGAAGGCTTATATGAATGGCTGGTTATGCCGTTCGGTTTAAGCAACGCTCCCAACACTTTTATGCGACTCATGAATGAAATGCTCAAGGAGTATATAGGAAAGTTTGTAATTGTTTATTTGGATGATATACTGATTTTTAGTAAAACACGTGAAGAACACCTCCGGCATGTACGAAGAGTGCTTGAAAAACTACAGCAGAATAAATTATTGATTAATCTGAAGAAGTGTACATTTTTGCAGAAGGAGCTGATTTATCTGGGGTTCATGATAGCAGAGAATGAATTGAAGATGGATCCAGAGAAAGTGACAGCAATCGTGAATTGGCAGTCACCCAAAAATTTGTTCGAGGTAAGGAGTTTTCATGGACTAGCAAGTTTTTACAGAAAATTTATTAGAGATTTTAGCAGGATCTGTGCTCCTATGTTGGAGACCATCAAAAAGGCCAGCCAGCCTTTTCGGTGGACAGAAGCGGCAGAAAAAAGCTTTCAGTTACTGAAAAAGAAAATAACGGAGAGACCAGTCCTTAGGCTACCGGACTTTCAAAAACTGTTTCAGGTACGTTGTGATGCAAGTGGGACAGCAATTGGGGCTGTGCTCAGCCAAGAGGACAGACCCGTGGCGTTTTTCAGTGAAAAACTGAATGAAAGTAGACAGAAGTATTCCTTCTACGATAAAGAGTTTTACGCAGTAGTACAGGCCTTAAGGCATTGGAGGCATTACTTGCTGGGAAACGAGTTCGTGCTGTTCTCAGATAATTCTGCATTACAGTATGTAATGCAGCAGCATAAGCTTAATCATAAGCACGCTAAATGGATAGAGTATCTACAAAGTTTTAATTTTGTGCTGAAACATATCAGCGGGCAAGCGAACAAGGTAGCTGACGCATTAAGTAGGAAAGCTTTGTTACTACAGGAAAGCACAGTGCAGATTTTGGGATTCGAACATTTGCGGGATCTATATAATACAGACCCAGATTTCAGAGAGGCTTACGAAGCGTGCCAAAATCCTTTAATAAGAGGGAACAGTCCTTGGGTGGACTATAATATACAGGAGAAATTACTTTTCAAGGGAGGACAATTGTGTATCCCCAGCTGTTCAATGAGGGAAAATATCATTCGAGAAAAACACAGTGGGGGATTGGCTGGACATTTTGGAATTGACAAGACTTTGGAACAGCTTAGTCACTTTTACTTTTGGCCGAAAATGAGGCGGGACGTGCAACGTTTTGTGACTAAGTGCAAAGTGTGTCAACTAGCCAAAGGACACAGCCAGAACACAGGACTGTACACGCCATTACCTATTCCAGGCAGGCCTTGGGATTCTGTGAGTTTAGATTTTGTATTGGGATTGCCTAAGACGCAGAAAGGATACGATTCGGTAATGGTGGTGGTAGATCGTTTCTCGAAAATGGCACATTTTGTACCTTGTCGGAAAACCAGTGACGCTACTTCTGTGGCGCACTTGTTTGTTAATGAGATTGTCCGATTACATGGTTTACCCACAACCATCCTATCAGACAGGGATGTAAAGTTCACTGGACATTTCTGGCGAACCTTATGGAAGAAAATGAATACCCAACTAAGCTATAGTTCTGCTTACCATCCGCAGACAGATGGCCAAACAGAAGTTGTGAACAGAAGTCTGGGAAATCTATTACGCAGCTTGGTCGGAGAAAATTCTAGGATGTGGGACCGAGTGCTGGCATAGGCAGAGTTTGCTTACAACGATTCACTGAATCGTAGCACTGTTCTTATTCCTTTCCAGATTCTTTATGGAATGCACCCACGAGGAATACATGAACTTCGAGATCTGGGTTTACAAGAACGACGGAGTGCGGATGGCGAAGATTTTGCAAATTCTATGCGGGATTTACACGAACAAGTCAAGGCAAAGTTGCAGGACAGCAGCTTGAAATATAAGGCACACGCAGATCTGAGGAGGCGAGAAGTCCATTTTGAGATAGGAGATGAAGTTCTGGTGCACTTACGCAAGGAGCGGTTTCCTAAAGGTACGTATAAAAAATTAAAATTTAAAAAGATAGGACCGTGCAAAATCTTGCGAAAGTTTTCGGTGAATGCCTACGAAATCCAGCTACCACCTGAAATAGGCATATCGCCTATTTTCAATGTGGCAGATTTGTTTCCTTATCCAGGCGAACTATTGGAAGAAAAGACGGATGACTCAGGACAATCCACGCGGCACACCCAAGAAGACAGAGACAGTTGGAAGAAACAGATGCCTTATGTCCAACCACCTGAGATCGAGGGCATCCTCGAAACACAGGTAGTCAGACGTACTAGGCGGAAGAATTATTTTCAGTACCTGGTCAAGTGGAAGAACCGTCCAGTAGAGGACAGCTCATGGCTTGACGCCAGGCAGATTGAACAAACAGGGACAACAGTGGCAGAACTCATGAACAGGAGTCATGATCTTTTCTCACCCCGGGAGCCTGATGCAGGAGCATCCAGCTCCCAATGACGAAGCAGACAGACCCCAAACAGGTTCACGAACAGGACACCAAGGTTGTCGGACCTTGCTGGAAATAATTTTTCTTTTATTGTCAAATTTATTTTTACAGGTCAGAGGTAGTTAGGAGATTCACTTTTCAGCTCTTTATATTTAAGGTTGTTAATTAGTTTTATTGGTAAGAGAAGGCTAGTTTAGGTGAGTTAAGGAAATAACACTCAAATGCTTTTAAAGGTCTTTTGATTATCTGGACAGTTGTATTTTAAGAGAATAGAATACATAACTATTTTGTAACAGACAAACAAACTAAAAGCCGTAACTGCAAGAGGCTATAAAAGTAATGCAGTGATGAAAAAGGGGGGTCCTTTTTTTGACCTGAGGAGAAAAAGATTGAATAACAAAATTAAGCAGAGCATTCAAGTACTAGAGAAAACTGTCCATCTCCCTTTCTGTTATTTACTGTCTAACTTATTGAATTATTTTCCACATATGGGTATCATTTTTTTTTTACTGTAAATTAAATTGCAACCAGAAGTAGAAAAGAAGTGAAGTGCGAGAACCTTGCCGACCAGCAAACAGAGTCACGGCATAGAGAACGCGGCCACAGTTCAACCCACGGTATTCCATTCAACGATTAAGTGAAATATAATGAAGTGACAAATCATCATCGTAAATCAAATATGCAGGTACACAAGCGAAATTCCTTTCTCTTATAATTCAATTCAACACAGTTATGTTACAGTCCGTATGTCCCCATGTCATTTAAAAAAGGAGTAGAGTGACCAGACCCTTCAGGGTTACATACAGCATTCAAAAACTAATACAGCATTCATAAATAGTAAAGCCGTGTTGAAATCGGAATCGGTTATACCCATACCCTAATTGGGAACGAAGGGACGAAACCCTCGTTGGTATAACTATATGACCAGTCGAAGAAACCCTCGTAGGGGTTGAACTGAAAAATAGAAAAAAGCCAAGGAAGCCGCCGTATAGGTGGAAGAGACCCCATCGAACAACACACAGACGGAAAAAAAAACCAGTAACCCTATCAACCTACTAACCGGCAGAAACTACCCACAAGCAGAGGTTCCAGGCCTACCCATTATCCATTATCGACTGATAACTGTAGCAGAAGAACGAGCCGTGCGTCCTCCAGGTTCCGAAGGGATACCTGTAAGCCAACAAACCACATATGTTAGGTTGAGAAGCACAGGGTAAGGAGACCCCGAACTAAATCTTAGTCAAACTGAAAGACAAACGAGTACAGGGAATAGAGATTACCTGGAAGCCGTGTGTGGGAAAGCCACCAAACCAGAACCGGATACACCATGGGCAACTGAATGAGCAAAGGAGCAAACGGATCAGAATAAATACAACGGAGAACCAGAAATTTAAATCAGGGACAAATTAGTTTACCTGAGTGGAAAGTCTTCCACGCGACCCATCGACCTGCCGAACGGTGAAGCAGTAGCAGTTTCCGAAACCAAGAGTTGGGTAGCCAAAAATACAGAGAAGAACGCGCGACAGAGACATACACTTCATATACAAGAATGGACAGACATCGGATCAGGATCAGGAGCGAAACCCTCGATTAGATTCCCAGAAAGCGAAATTGTAACCGACAACATATACCTAACCTCTTTAAACAGCTGACCAGACTACAGACAGGACTTACCAGAGTATACCACGCCATTAACAGAACCGGAGGAACCTCATATTTTCAGCATTGAACTACAGAACAGCTAACGTGACCGCTCCAAAGATCCGAGCGTTAACAGAGCTCCAGAAACCCTCCAGGTGCAAAGATTAAAGGTCGAAGTATCCCGAAGACAAGTTTAGGGTTAGGTTATGTATCAAAATCGAGACAAGGACGGAGTCATTTAATGCAACCATTAATTCCTCAGCTACCAGATACAGCCGCGGGAGAAATATCAGTGTGTGGGTAGACACGTAGACCTACAGGTGGACACAAAAAGTGTTAAAGTCCGCCAGCGTGGGCTGGGACCATCAAGTCCAAATAAAGGTGAGGCTACTTTGCTGAAGTATTTGATAAATCTCTAATAATATCCATCTAAGCCTAAGAAACTCCTGACATCCCTCTTCTTTTGAGGAGTAGGGACCCTTTTTATGATAGAAATTTTATTTGGGTTCACTTGTAGTACTCTTGGGATATTGAGTGACCCAAAACAGTCCCTGCATTCATCAATAATTCACACTTCTCAGGACTAAGTGATAGTTTAATTTCAATGCACTTATTAAATACTTTCCCCAAGATAGAGAGAGCCTCAAGGAAATCACACCCATAGGGAGTGAAATCATCCATATAGATTTGTACAGAGTCATGGACTAGCTCAATAAAGATGCTCAAAACTTCCCTTTCAAAAGTGGCAGGGGCATTACATAATCCAAAAGGAAGAACCCTATAAACAAAGGTACCCTAAGGACAAGTGAATGTGTTTTTATCTTGGTCCTATGGGCTTTTCTAGATCTGATTATAACCACTGAATCCAACCAGGAATGAGAAGAAATTAGTTCCTGCAAGACCATCGAAGAATTTATCAATGAAAGGTAGAGGGAAATGGTCATTTTAGTGGCTTTGTTTAATTGCCAGTAATCCACACAGACCCTACATTTTCCATTCTTTTTGGGACCAAAACTAGAGGAGACACCCACTCACTATTTGAGATGGGGTAAATGAACCCTACATCTAACAACTTCTCCAATTTTTATTTGACTATCTCTGAGGGCTGGGTTCATTCTCCTCTAAGTTTGGCACACTAGTTTGCATCATTCCTTAATGTAGATGTGGTGAATACACATCGAAGTATGCACTCCCTTCATTTCCTTATAGCTCTAGGCAAAAGCATCCAAGTTCTCTCTCAGCATGTTGCACAATTTGTCTTCCTAATGGGCTGAGAGAGGGGTTTATTTTCAATTTTTTAGATGGACCAAATTCTACCATTTTGATATGAGCAAGACTTGAGTCAACCAGGAAAAAATCAGTCCAGGGGTTATCTTTAGATTTCTTCACTAACTCATTAAGAGGCATGGTGCTGGGGGGTTGGTTCTGGAGGATTTGATCAATGAGATCATCTTCATCAGGTTTCTCCCCTCCTCTAATAGAATCTAGGGTAAAAATTGGGTAGGATGTGGTATGGTATAGCTCATCTCCCTCCTCCTCTTCCAACCATAAGGGTAATTCGTGCTCTAGGGATGGTGAGAAGGAGGGTACAAGACCAACTATTTGGAAAATTTCCCGTTCTTAATGGTCATTTTCCCATCCCTGCAACTTATGTAAGCATTAGGAGTGGCGAGCCATGGCCTTCCAAGGATGAGAGGATAACCATTGAATTTGGTCTTGGGATGGAGAACTAATACGTCAATAGGGTACTCCCAGAATCAATAGATACCATCACATCCTCAACAAGTCCCTCAGGAGCTACCATGGATCTATCTACAAGTTGCAATAATGTTGTGGTCTTCCTCAATGATCCTTGGAAATTTAGTTTTAGTATGGTCTCCTTAGTCATCAAATTTATGGCAGCCCCAAGATCAATTAAATTGTGGGGGAAAATGAACCCATCAATGTGCATATCTACCACAGGACTTCTAGGGTCTAGATATTTTGGCAAAATCAATCTCCCAAGCATTAAGTCAAATAGTTGTCCAATGACATTAATGGTAGGGGTGTCTTTCTTTCTCCTCCCAGGACGTTTGAAGGATTTCTCCTTGATTACCTTGTTGTAGATGGGGTCATCCTTGATATCTTGGAGGAGTGGGATTTTAACACAACTTTTTCAATTCTCCCAGAAGTTCAGTCCCCTCTGGGGTGTACTGACTAGGATGTATCAGTCTTTTAGGAAAATGAGGTTGATTGGCTTTAGGAAAACTCTCTTCCTTTTCCTCTTCAAGCTCCTCAGGTGAAAATGGAGGTTGTTTATCTAGATGCACTCTTCCAGACTGGAGGCTGATTTCTTGAATTTCCATAGCATAGGAAGGGTAGGATGTCTCTCCACTATAGTCCTGCTACGCATGTTTGTTTTTCGGTTTCAGATTTGGTTGAGCAGGAATATAAGGTTTCTTAGGTGGAGCAGGATGAAGAGCAATGGTTGAGATGGAGGTGGAGGAAGTATGGTTGGATATTGGTTGAATGAGGGCTTCCACCCATATTATGAGGCATTCCACTCAGGATTTTGGGGAGCATATCGATGAAACGATTGATTGGCAGGTTGGGAATGGTATTGAGGTGCATAAGACCATGGAGAAGGTCTAGACCATGAAGGATGATCAGGAGAACACCAAGGGGAATGGATGCATTCTGATTGGGATTTTAATATGAATAGGATTCCCCTTGCATGCCTTGTTGGTATGGTCAAGGTCCTTGAAGCCTCCTTTGGTTGATATAATAGAGGTGTTCATCCCACCTTCAGTTCCTTGATATACAACTTTCAATCCAAATAGATAAGGGCACTTGTTTGTGGAGTGATTTTCCTCACAAATTGACCAGACCTCTATAACATTCAACAGACATTCATTTCTCAGGTTCCTTCTATTGCATATAGGGAAAAAAATAGATAAGGCTCTCTTTGCTTCCTCTTGCTTCCTCTTGATCTAGATGGTGTCCATTTGTAGAGCAAGGGTATGCATCATTTCACTTTTAAAGTCTTCCAACATGCTTCCAATTTCACTCTTGATAGATGTGTTGAAGGTAGTGGAACTGACCAAAGCTTGACTAGCCCTACCCTTCTTTTTGGTAGCCCTAGAATGATTTTTGAAAACTATCTGGATGTCATCATAAGATAGCTGATAGATGCCCCCTCCAAACAACATGTTTAGGGTTTCTAGGATATCTTCCTTAATCTCTCTAAGAAGGACTAGCTTGAGTGATAAGGATCAAGGGTGCATCTGGCCCTTCATAATCATCCAAGGATTCATCATGTCCCAAGGTCATTCTGAAGATTTCCACTTTGATGTCCTTGGACCTATAGCAGTCCCTATACTTGTCAATGAAGGATTTCTGCATTTCAGCCTAGGTAGTGATGTTGCATCCTTAAGGGTGGATGGGAACAAATTCAACTTCTAGTCATCAAAGGTATAGTCATAAGTTCTGCAGATGACAGAAAACTTAGACAAAAAGGTATCAAGGCCTCTGAGGTTAAGCCATTTTAGTGAGGAAGGGAAGACGAGCTTATTTTTTTCATCCTAGCATCTCCATTAGTCACTCTAATGGGAAAATCACCTTCATTTCTATTTGCAACAATGTTGTAAGTGTGTGGAATGGTTTCTTTTGCTTCTTCCCTAATAGGTTCTTTAAAGATCTTTGGTTTATCACCTAATGGGTCCTCTAACTCTCCTGCATTAAAAAACGGAAGCTGAAAACCACTGAAGAAGAGGGAAGGTTGAATGCCTGATGGTGTGGGGGTATTTGGAAAAATTCCCCTAAATTGTCTCTACTCCTACGAGGCATGAAATAAAGTTTCTTTTATTTTTAGGTCTTTTCCATAATCACTAGCAAAACAGAAAGAAAGTTGAAATTGCAGTGATTTACTAAATGCAAATTAGAAATAATAGAGTAAGTTACAACTACCTAGACACCTCCTTGACAATGGTGCCAAAAAGGGATGAGCCTCAGTATTGAACCAAGGATGTTGCAACTCTTAGGGATATCAGATTTACTTTATCAACCCGGGGTTTTGTATAAACATGGAGGTGACAATGCTATATACACATCAGATGCAAAATTATACTCATATCACTTGTCAACTGGTGCGCTAGACCACTAGGGTTCTAGACCAGACTTCTATTAACTAGAAGGAGTCTGACTACTAAGAGTGAATGTAAATATAGTTCTAATGCAGGAAACTAACTGCTTGCCTATTTAGGAAATGAAAGTTACTAAATGGTAAATTCTATGAAATGCCATAAATCATCTAGCTAGGAAATGACACAAATTACTTGCAAAAAAGAACTATGTTAACCTTGCAATTTATCCTCTAGCTATTAGGACTATTTTGAAATGGAAATTTGTTCTATCATTCTATGACTCCTACATACATGCTGTAACTATCTCATTTTACATTTGCAAAAAAGTAATCTTTTAATTGCTAAATTTAGAAATGTAAATGCTATGCTATTTTTTCTGATCTTGAAGAGGGAGAAGGTAAGTGAGATGTGATCTCAGGTTTCACTAATAGGCATGGAATCCAATATGAGGGCCTTACCTACTCTTATACTACCATCTTTGGTCAAAACAGGGTCAAACGGGTTGCTACATGAGATCATGTAGCTCTTATAGGAACTTGCTACAAGATGTCCTAATCTTCTATAGGAAGTTAGCTTAAGGGTTTAGGGGGGAAATAAAAGTGAGATGAGGTGTCGGAGAGATGTATGATGGTTATAGAAGGTGTAGGGAAGGTGCACATTACCCAAGACTAAGCCCAATACTCCAAGGAGGTTGGCTTTGCCTAAGGTATCTTGCTCACAATGGTTGCAAAAAAGAGGTCCGGACTATGGGTTGGTATTCCTTGGAAAAAGGTGGAGATGACCTAGGTGAAGCTGGTTGGATGATTTCCTCCCTGTAGATCAACAATCCCTGCAACAAAACCTACTTTTATTTTCAATTATGCATCACTACATGTCAACATGGAAAAGATGAATTGAATTTGAGAAAGTTGATCTATCTATTGTTAAGGACTAGATCTATGAAATGGAATGTCTTTTAAGCTGCAACAAACTCAAGGAAACAACACAACAACTGCAGATACTTCCAAGAAATGATCAACAATGATCTAGCTAAGAACGAACCCTAATTTATGCAATGACTAAAAGACAAACTTTGTTTTGGGGGCTATGAGAGCGGGGCCCTCTAATCATGATCCAATGAGGGAGATGAGATAGAGGCCATTGTAACAAGATTTTCTGAAGTGCTTTCCTTCATTGTGGCACCATTGATCTACCTCTTCAAACTAATGAAAACTAGGTTAAGCAATAACTCTAATGCTTGTTAAGCTAAACGAAACATAAATAAACTTAAGAAGCTAACTCTCATTTTAATCTAAGAATACAAATACAAAAGAGAAACTTTTGCTGCTAGGGTTAGGCTCTAACCCAAGAGCTTCAACCCTCTGAGTCAACTCAGTTCTGGATCAAAATATAATTTCTCATTATCTTCAAAATTTCAATTACAACATAACAATCAAAATCACAATGTTTTAGCTCAAAATGGCCTCTTGGATACAACAAAAAATTGAATCCTAATGAGTCCCTTGACTCTCTTATTTATACAAAAATGGAGCTCCCAACAACTCCCTAGAAAATAGGGAGACTTGGCTCCCTAAGTCGAGAATGACTCTTTCTTAACTGTCACTGGCTTGGCTGCCAATGGACTCAGCTTGCTTGGATGCCAGTAACTCGGAGCTGATGAGATATGGTAGAGGAATCTTAGAATGATTTGAGGAGTTAAGGAGGAAGATCAATCTCCTAAAATATCTCTTGCATTCCCACATAGAATTCCTACACTTAAGTCAACCCAAAACTGCTCCAATTCCCGCATTTAATACATATTAGGCAACATGACATACTAACTCACCTTCACCCTTCTCACTAAGCAAAATAAAATGAAATATATAAATAAATGGGAGAAAATTCAATTTTAATAAGCTAGAAAGTGACAATATGACCTATATAGTTTACCTATTAATGAGCCTCATCAATGAAAATTATGGGATTTTTTTTTTTTAATAATCTTCAAGTTTTCTTTGGTCCATCTATTTGGAAACTGATACTCCCAAAACTGTTTTTGACGATCATTTTCTATCCATATAAAACATTTTATATTAATAAAAATATGTTTGTACTAGCTTTAAAAAATTATGAATAAACATCATTTTACTAAAACTTATAACATTTAATAAAAACCAAATTATTTTAATAAACCATACCATTTCAACCAATTAAAAGATAGTTTTATTATTTTATATAAAAAATATATATTTTTATAAACAAAATAATATTATATATATATATATATATATATATTTATTTATCCACATTTGATATATATATAAAATGTGGATAAATAGATAGATTATTTTAATTAATAAACTGAATTTTTTATCAAATATATTATTTATATTATTTTAAATAAATAATATCATTTAAATAAAGTATTTTGTTTCAACAATATATTGTTTGATAAAAATATATAATTTTTATAAACAAATTATTCAATAAAACCAATTATTTAAAAAACCACATATTTTAAATTAAAACAATTTCATGTAACCAATTAAATAAATAATATATTCTTAAAAACCTATCATAATATAATTTCATCTAAAACATGGCCATTCTTGATAATTATGTAACTTTATACCATCATCATTAACAAGATAACAATAATAGTAGATTGGGGCATTTATTTTTAGAATTATGTAATTTTATACCATAATCCATAACAATAATGTTAGCTTAGACTATATACCTAAATGTACTAAAAAATGAAAATAATCCACAATTTGTTTTTAAATAAAAATTCTTAAAACTATAAAATTGTTATAAATCAAAAATTTTTATTATTTCTTATTTATTTATTTTATTCTAATCGCATCAAATAATGTTTTACTTTCTTTTAATTATTTAGCGTTTACAACCCCAATAAACCCATGACCTACATTCAAGACTATTCCACACATATATGGTATTTCATACCTATAGATTTGTGTGTTCCACATTAACAATAAAAAATAATTAATGTTTAAATAAAATGAACATGAAGTAAAATATATCATCCTTTTAAAAAAATCACAAATTTTATCACTATCAATGGGTACCATGATCTCCAATTCGAACTTCTCAAAGGTTGCAAAGGCTATTTCTCCCTTTTAAACTCATATATATCTATATATATATATATATAATAATATAATGTTTAATATAACTACTAATTATGTTTTCACAATTTTATGTGGATTTTCTGGGGCTTTACTCAATGAATCTCTAAAATATCACATGCGTTTGTGGCGTATTAAACAATATATTTAATTTGACTATATATTGGAAAATACATCTAAAAATGACATTATTTAACCCTTATCAATACACACTCAAACACCTTTCCAATTAAAAAAGCCAATACATTAAGTATGATATTTCTACCCTAATGAATTCTTCATCATCTACACAACTATAAAATAGTATGATTACTTCATTCCATCAAATGCAAATATATTTTCAATGACCCTTATCCTAATAGTACAAATCTATAGATCCATATACAATTCTAGCATCAAATGAAATCAAATCTTCAACATTATCAATCCCAACATTCAAAAAGAGAATGTAGATTAGAAATGTCAATATATATTTAAACACCTATTGATTTTTTTATTGTCATTAAGAGAAGCCAATTATTTTTTAAAATATGTAACAATAAACAAAACATATGCACATCTTTGCACTTCACTCAACACTATATTAGTTTCATGGATTAAATTAAATTTACATCATTGAACGACTTGATTCAATTATACAAACTGATAAATAGAGTGGTCAACATTCCCTAACACCATCGTGCTCTCTTTTTCCATGTCCAATCTAATAAAAATTCCAATAATGTATTGTATTATTTCGTGTGAAAGTGACAAAAACAAAAGAATGATCACGGGGATTTAAATTGTCTTGAATTTTGATTGAATTCAATGCCATGTTTTTTCAATGAATCACAAATTACGCTGAATAGATTGTGTATCATGTATACCATCATCATTAATATATAGATGGTGTCATTATTATTATTTCTAGCATCAATATTACGTTAAGCATGTCCATATAGAAAATCAACAAACATAAAAAAGTGTTCGAAATGATAACATTCACTTGATCACCATCAAAATTAATTGTGGTAAATGTGTACTTATTTGCGAAATCGATCACCGTCAAAATTTTCTATATTAGGAAACTTCACAAGATTATTTAAACTATATAGCTTTGCACAAACGTTTGGTGTATTTACAGATATCATTTTCAAACTTATTGGAGAAGTATATCATGCAAATTTTATCCCCATGAGAGAACTTTAAGAAGAGGGGAAACCATGGGTTTGAAGTTGTGGTACTCTAACATTTTAATAAATAATATGTGATTCGATACAATTGATATTTATTTTTATCAAATTTTCCCTTTCAGTAAAAATATGGTATGTGAGTGGCATCATCTAAAATGACGTCAAATCATTTCACATTCTTATTAATATCGCATGTGATGGATGATGCCACTTGAATCCCCTACTTTCATTAGTCTCCCATGTGTTAGAATAGGTGTCTTAAACTCCTTGTATTGTTTCACTTGCTTCTTCCTGTTTGGAATATTACTTAGCATAGAACTTCCCACTATTCATCATATATCCTTCCATATTCAATTGACAAAAATAAATATTTTTTGCATATCGATAAATGAATAGAAACAAAAATAGAGTTCAAGTTGCCTCAACCACTTAAGAAACCTATGAATTTCCATATAACCATCATAATTTATCGCAACCTTGAGTTTACCCAAATGGATTATAGAAATATAAAGGTCATCTTTTTGTTTATTTTTTATTTTTCTATGCATCATAGGACTCTATGTTTTATCCACTTCTCCACTGCATGTTTCATCTACGCCGTCTTAGCACATTTCTTATAATACTTGAACATTTCTTATAAAACACAATAGCCTTCCTCATGAGGGTAAAAATAATATATTGTTTACAAAGATTTCACCAAACCTTCAATTAATTATTTTCCTTCAACCTTATTATTAGTCATAAACATGTGTACATTAGTAGAAATAACTAGCCAATATTTGGTGTCATTAATATTTTTTCAATCAATTAATGGGTATGGTCAAAGCAAGCTTTCTTAGCTAATTAAATCTCTAATTTATTTTCAGTCAGGTGAACTTTTTTATAATACTAGTATTAATATTACTTCAATCCCACATGACCCATTCTTTGGCAGTTTTTTTTCATGCCTAATATTTTACTAATTTTGAAATGTTATAACACATGGATATACATATTAATGAGTTGAAATTATAATTTTATGTGTGCGGGTTTATTTGAATCTATTAAAAACATATACATATTTGAAAGGTTTACAATTTGGTAAGGGTGAGTTATAACTAGGTATATGTGGGTATGAATTAGGTTAAATACATTATGGAAGAATTAAAAAGTAGCCCTAATTTGGAGAATTCACATAGAGGTTGGTTGTGTCTTATAAGAGCTACATCTTGACACATATTAGGGATAGACATGGAAAATATTCACTCAAAGGTTATGAAAAAACATACACCTAAGATAATTATTATAAATATAGACATTTATAATTGGAAAGGTGTATTGAGAGTGGGCTTCAACAAAAGGAATTTAATAGGTATTCTTTAATTTCTAGTGAAATGAGGAGTATCAATTATTTATAAATGCACAAACACATGTGTTATGACATAGATTCATTGTGTGAACCCCTCATGTTTACAATCCCCTATTTGACCCATCTAAATATACTTTTATACATCCACCTCTAATCACCTTTCTTCTTCACTCATCCTCTATTGGCATGTGGCCTAGGTTATGGCCTTGGATTTGATGACCTTTAGTACTTCATGATTTTTTCCTTATTTTGTCCTTATGTTCATAACCTCACATCATCATAGACTAAGCCATTCTCTAACTCTTTTCTTATGTCACTTTTCCTAGTTAGCGATAAATAATTTTTAAGGTTAATTCCTTAGTTAATTCATCCTGATTAATACATGGATCCATGCTTATCTAATTATAATTGAAATATTTTGTGGTAACATTCATCTTGAATGTCATTAGCTTCCCCATGTCAATATCATCCCCTACATTTTTGGGAACATTATTATGTGGTAGTTGCCTGCATTGTTTACTTAAGCCTTTAACCAAAAATGAAATTCATTCTTCAATTTGGTATTAGCTTTAAATCTCCTATTACTTGTTTCTTTCTATGTTAAGCAAGAAAACATGTGGATGGTTTTGAACATTAGTCCCCTAGTAACATTTATTTTGGGGAAATTTATTGCACCTACACACTTATCATTTAGAAAAATAATAGAAATTATGGTGATTATGGTCCTTGATAGTCACTTGGAATTGAAGGATGTATTTGGTTAATTTATAGCATGTTTTTTTTATGTACCAATATATACCAAAAATATTATTCGACAATATATTATCATTGGTATGTTGATGATATTTCATAGTTACAAGAATTTGTTTTAACACCTTTTTTATATTTTTCCTATAGTTCAATGATATGTGTAAAATTTGGATCCCTATTCTAATATCATTTATCATTTGTTTTCCTACTATCCTATTTTAATTTCCTCCATTAATTTTTAGATCCATCCATAAAAAAATTAGTAATAAAATTGATGCACTTGTCTAAACTATTCTAAATAGGTATACTCCAAACAACATATTTCCTCATCTCCTTAGATTATGTCATTGATAATGTTAGGAATGTTTTTTTCTCTCAAAATTTATGTATTTGGCTAGTAAGGGTGGGTTAAGACACTTCCATCATATAAGCTCTGAGGTAGGTTAAGATCAAGCCAAAGAGACTTTAGGTTAAGTCATTACTCATATGGTTGGCATAGGGAAATATTGAGTTATTTATAGGTACTGCATGTATAAATTTTACACTTCGATGGCATTTTGTAACTCATGTTGTTTACATGTTTAGGGAAAGATATTACTGAATATTTAAATTCTTTCCAATGATTCAATTGAAAGGGAAAAACAACTTGAGGGATAAGGAAATAGCGCTAAAAAATATGGCACTATACAATCATGAACTAATAATTTAACAAAGAAATGAACAACAACGAATTATCAAAATCATTTAAGTTACATCTTAACTTTGGAAAATGAAAAAGACAGATTACTATGTTTGAATAACGATCATATCATGGGTTTGAATCTCAGACGACAACCTAACAGTGATAAAATAACATGATCTCCTTTATGATCGAACTATAAGCCGATTATTTCTTCATGGTTGAAAAATGATCAATACATTAAAATATAAATCTAATGTTCTAAATCTAGCTCCACAATAATGATGAAAGTAAATCTTAATGCTTAATGGTATATATTATGTTCATCCTATATTGTAATCATTTTATAGTTAAAATAATTTGATTTTCAATTAGTTT
>APFE031348011.1:57972-90407 GCA_000404065.3 Pinus taeda
GGGCACAACAATATTAATAAGGGGTACAACTACAATAGTAATGGGGTAATCACTAGTATTATAGGGACCCAACATGCCCCTCTCCTTCAAAAGAAGTGTTGTCCTCAACGCTTGAGTAGTTCTGAATACTTCTATATAAAATTCTCATCCTCCCATGTGGAATCTTCAGCAGATAAATTCTTCCACTTGATAAGATACTCGGAAATTGATTGATTTCGTAGCTGTTGAGTTCTTGTTTCTGTGACTGCTTCCGGTTCCAATATAATTTTTCCTTCCTCGTCAAGTTTTGGCAATATTGTTTGAACTGGGAGCTTGTCTCCTATAACTTTCTTTAAACATGAAACATGGAAAACTGGGTGCAATCGAGAAGCTGCAGGAAGCTCCAATTTGTATGCCATAGTACCAATCTTTTGCAACACCTTGTACGGATCATAATACTTTGGTGATAATTTAGTATCCTTCTTAGCTTGCTTGAGGGACATTTTCTTATATGGTTGTAGCCGTAGAAATACCCAATCACCTACAACAAAACTTCTTTCGCGCGATGTTGATTTTCCTGTTGTTTCATTCTATTTTGTGCCAACACGAGGTTATCCTTTAAGAGTTGGAGGACTTGTTGTTGATGTTCGATGTGATGTTCCACTGCTTGAACCTTAGAATTTTCTCTTAAATATGATTGATGGATGGTGGCTGATATCCATAAAGTGCCATAAATGGGGTCATTTTTGTTGATGTATGGAAGGAAGTGTTATACCACCATTCAGCGAGAGGCAACCATTTGACCCATTATGTCTATTTATCAGATACAAAGCAACGGAAGATATCCTTCCAAACATTTTACCTATCTTAGTTGCCCATCAGATTGAGGATGATAAGATGAGCTATGAGCTAACTGAGTACCAAGACAAAGAAAATAATTCTGTCCAAAAATTTCCAGTGAAAATGGGATCTCTGTCACTTACAATAATCTTTGGATTTCCATGTAGCTTTTGAATTGTTTCCATAAATGCCGTGGAAACTGTACTGGCTTTAAATGGATGTGATAATGCACAAAAGTGTGCATACTATTGGATACCTATACCAATAGGTTTCATATGTCATGATTGGCAAATTCAAGTGCCAAATATGCTCTACTTTGCTGACTCAAAGATCCCATATTTCCAAGGAAAGACAAGGTGTGTACATGCCTTCATGCCTATTAAAGTTTTGATGGATGATCCAACAGTCCAATCTGGATCATGCCATGTTTCAATTTTTGTTGTAGAATAGAGAAATAAATCTGTCCAAACTGTTTAATCTTGGCAGATCAATAGCTAGGCAGAGAAACTAAGGTTCCCAACTGCTTAATCTGGGGCCTTGGAAGAAATAAGGGTAGTGCTAGATAGGAAATCAAAGAAAAAATCCAATGGAAAAGAAAAGGCACATAGAGGGTCTGCAAGTCCAAGTGCACCCTCCAAGAAGAAACAAAAAATGCTAGGCAAAATAGTTGGGTAGGTAGATGGGGTTGCAGAAGTGGTGTTGCTTCCAAGATGGAACTTTGCCAACCAAATACAAGGAAAACAACACAATGGAGCATGTCTAACTCCCCTTTTTCCCTTTGTTTACCACTCATTACTAACATCCCTTCACTAACTGTGATTATGAAAGAGTTCAAGGTTTTATGTTGGTTCTTATGGCCTTTAGAAGCCACATTTCTTGTGTAAAGTTCTTTTCATTTTGATATACTCTTCAAACTAAGTTGTTTTCAAGAAAACTTAGTAAAATCACTCCTCTTTCATCCTCGCCCTCCATATTGACCTCTAACTTGTATTATTTAACTCCCTATGTTTCCCTTTCCCTACTACTATAACACCATGGTGTATAAACCCTAAGCAATGTATAAATACCCCCTCCTTGGCATTATAGCCATATGGTGCGCTACTAGGGAATTGGATTAACACCTGGTTAAGCCCAAGAACCCAAGCCTTACCTCTCTGTCTCCATCAGAACTCATGCTACCCATCCAATCCTTCATTTTTCCCTAAAAACCTTGGAAAAACCCCTTTTTACCCTTATACCCGCTCAAAAGCGAAAAATGCCTAAAAAACCACTTTCCCCGCCTTATCCTAAGGTCGGGACCCAGTTCTGCTCTTTACATGAAAATTTCATCGAAAAACCATTTTATCCTAAGTTTTGGTACCCTGAGCGATTTTGTGAATAAAACTTTCATAAACCATGGTTTTCGCCTTTTTCCAAAAATTTCCGGTTGTATGTAATATAACGAAGAAATACATTACGAAACCATTGAATTCATTAATGTTCCGAAGGGTCCCGCCGCAACTTCCGAAGAAAACTATTATTTAATCCCCGCCCGATGACCGTATCTTCCATGCAGGTTGCTAACCCGATAGCCGTCCGATCGAGCTCCTTTAATCCGATGGTCGACGTGAATTTCGGAGCATCCCCGATGTCCGACAGATATCGTCCGATATCTGTCAGACGCTGATGTCATGCGGGGTCCACGCGTCGCCTCCAGAATCCATCGGAGCCCCCTCTAATAGATTCCCCGCCGTATAAGAGGTAGCCCGATATTGCGCCAACTGTCTGCCTATGTCAGCGTCCTCTTACCGCCTATGTCAGCGCCACGACTGCGCACCTCGCCCACCACTGGTCCACCTGTCCGCCACCTCACCGCCCCCGTGGACCGGTCACAGGCCGCCACATCACCTGATGACGTCATCCAACCCGGACCCACCTGCTGACGTCATGCTGACGTCATTCAAAAAGGCGCCAATAACCCGAAAAAACCATATTTTGTCAAAAGTTGCGTGTTTTTTGCACTTTTTGCAAAAAACACTTCTACGCTCTCTGCATGTGTTTAAACGACGAAAGCTTCACCAACCTACTCAAAACCAACCGGATAGTTTCAGCACGCGTACCCACCTACTGTTCCGACCCATGCCATCCATCTACTAGGTACTTGTCCATGAAAACCTCTTTGAAACCTGGTTTTTCTCTGCAAATGCTAAAAACACCTTAAGCACAGAAAACACTTAAAAATTCACCAGAAAACTACTTACACCCAACTCCCTCTTGAAAAACTGACGGTCGAATTTCACTAGCCGAGCCGTTTTTAGACTGAGTTTTCAGTAAAAACCTGCATTCTTCGTTCGCGCAGTCGTGAACTAGAACCCATAACCTGCATTCAATCACCAAGAAAGGTCTGTTAAACACTATAACTTTCCTTCTCAAGTAGCCAAAACAGTATTCCAACTACTGTGGACTTGCCCTGTTACCTTGCATTTTCAATTTTTCTCTTCACTCAGGCAGTTCTCTTCCGGCCCAAGAAACAGAAGTTTACTTACCAATCAGAATCCAAACAACCATGGAGACTCTAGTTGCACCAGTTGCCCTCAATGTTGCTCCCCTAAATTCCCCCCAGAGAGAGCTGGAGTGGCAAGACTTGGCAGACCTAGACTACCAAATCTCAGAGGACTCCTCATCGAAATGCAAGTTCCACCTTCATCTACTAAATGAGCTTAAGGCCAGACATAAGGATGGAACAGACATACTAGGTATTTGGGATTCCTTTCTCCCAATATTCAAGCTCCCTCAGGTCAACCAGTTCCCTGACATGATTCATCTATGTGCTGTCTGCTATGACCCCATGCAAAGGGCTGTGCTTGACCCTACAGGTGCAGTGGTATTCTACATGACCCCTGAGGCCATCAGAGAGATGCTGCAGTTCAAGACCCAGAAGAAATTGGTCCCCTTGTCTCTAATGGATTTGATCAACCAAGGAGACAAGATACAGATGCACAGATCCTGAAGCACAATCAATTATTCATTACAAACTCTGACACAGTGCTGCACCCTCCTATTTTTGATGGCTACCTCAATCAACTGGGTGTAGATCTTGCATACATGATTAGTTCCATTTTGGGGTACAAGTCACTGGAATTTATTGAGGAAACTGTACTAGTAATGATGACTATGTTCTCCCCAGGCAAAACTCCAATCTGTTATGACTATGCCACATACATTTCAGATAAGATGCATGAGCAATTCTTGAACCTGTCCAGAGAGAAGGTGTTCAGATACACCTCCTACATATACCACCTCATCCTGTATTATCAACATGAGAAGTTCTCCTTTGAGATTAAGAGAACAGATGCAGCAGGAAATCCAAGGTCAGTGGTGTACTGAACCTCGGTGTTTCACCTCAGCACCTACTCTCCATATACATAGTATGAGTTCATAGACCTCTTCATCCATCCAGCCATGTCTTTATTCTTAAGCTCACCTCCTCCAAGACTGACTGATGAGATGCAGAGGATTCTGTAGCTATCCAAGGTGTACAACATAGGGGATTGGTACTTTTATCAACACTACATTGTAATCAGAATATATGGGTGTGAGTTACGCCCATACAGATTGCCCAAGTATGTGCCTATGAGACTGTTTGCCCTAGAATATTTCAGGCAATTTGGCAATGCCGATATGGTACACTTTGCAGGCAAGGGCAAGAAGGCACAGCTAAAGGTGAAAAATCAATTGGGCCACCTTGTCTTGAACAAAAGGGAAGGCTGGAAAGAAGCTGATAGAAAGGTAGAATGCCTTGGCCTGAAAACCAGCTTCCTTTGGAAGCCCTATGACCCTAATCAATCCATATCCTTAAGAAGGCTAAAATACAAGCTCTCTAACTATGACCATGTGAGCTTGCCCCACATTGAAAGATTTGCCAACCAACCAAAATGGATAAGGGGCACACTGGAGGAACCAGTCTCACAAGAAGAACTGAATGAAAGAGCTAGAAGGCATCTTCTGAAAATGGCTGACTTAGAATCTCCTCCACAGGTATTCGCTCTGCCAAAGCCTCAAGCAGGAGCAGCTGCCTCATCATCTGCAGCATATCAAGAGGCAGTACAAACCACAGGCCAAGCTCAGAGCAAAGGCAAGGAGAAGGACATGGAAGAGCCACAGGCACAACAGGGACAGGTGCAGCCACCCCAACAAGTACAGCAGCAAAAGGACCAACAGGTATAGGGGGAACAAACAGCAGAGGCCCCAATGGCCACCCAGCAGCAGCCAGCACAAATTGGTTGCACTCCCAAGCAAGATTCAAGATTGACTCGTCCGTCCTCCAAACCCCTCAAAGGGAGGACGTAAACAGAAAAAGAGATAGGGAAACTCCCCTTACCGCATCACCAGAGAAGAGGCAAATACTAAATCCCTTCTCTGAAGAAGAAATGCCAATGGGGCAGACTTCAGGAATAGGCCTGCCCAGCATGGAGGCCTCAGCTAGCTCCTTCCAACAGGAGCAAGACAGGGCAGCAGTAGGAGAAGTGAGCTCCTCAGGACAAAGGAGGGGAGGTGAGAAAAGCATTAAGCAGCAGTTTAAGGATATCAAGAGTAGAAATGAACCATTAAAGCTGCAACTTTACAATCACCTATTGAAAATGGCTCCTACAAACCAGCAAAGGCTCATGTCTGCGTATGATGCACATGAAGGAAAAATGATCATGAGCCATTTTACACCAACAGTGCAGCAACCACAATCAGTTGCAGATTATATCAGGACCAACCTGGAGGTCCTGTCAAAAGACATCCACCCGATGGATCAAATAGAGGTCCATAAACAGACGGGTGAGATGGTCTATGCCACATTGGCAGACAAGGCCCTAGTAAACTACAGGCTGCAGAATAGCCTGAATAACACTGCTGCACAACTTGAGTTGGAAAGGGCTTCCTCTCAAGCTAAGGACAATAGGATCAAAGCTCTGGAAGAAATTATAATAGAGCTTGGGCATGATCCTAAAGACGTGAAGGTTGTGCAAGAAATCCTGAAGCTAAGGGATGCTGATATGGCAGCATTAAAAAATATGCTAAAAATCCCAGCAACTCTTCACCCACAAACAGAAGAGGTTGCCCAGCAAAGGCAGGAAAAGGATGCAGCTGCCCTACTAATGACACTATACAAAGAGCTCCTCCAAACTCAGGAAAAGCTGCAGCAATCAGAGGCCACATTAGAGGCAGCATTACAGCAAAAGGAGGCAGGGAAAACCTCACAGCCACCTCCAGAAACAATAAATCTTGAGGAAATCCCTTAAGCCACTGCCCCTCCCATCCAACAGGTACAACAGGCACCACCAACCACCTCAGCAGCAACAACAGATCAGGCCGAAAGCCTTGATATGCAAAAGCTGAGGAATGAAATTCAAGTTTTGGAGTCTCAGATGTCTGAGCTGAATCAAGACAAGGACACTCTGGCAAAAGTAAATGAAAAATATGACAAGTCCAAACAGAATGTGGCTGAGAGAGAGAGGGAGGTAAAAGCCCTAAAGAAAAGGATAGCTGATCTAGAAAAGGAGCTCACATTAGACAAAGTCACATCTGAGCTCAAGAGGGTCATATGGGGCCACATTGGCCAATCTATCACAGATCAGTGGGAATATATTGAGGCCATCCATGAGCAAATAACGCTCATTGGAAAAGCACATAGAGAGATACAACGAGCAAGGGCATCTCTAGGCAGTATGCCTGAGATTGCCAATAAAATGATAAATGTGCTAAATTACAGAACCAGCTCCCAGCTCATAAAAATGGGAATTGGAAACAGGACAGAGACTATCTCACTAATAAAGAGGGTCCTGACATTGAGAAGCCTGGTCCAGACCCTGGAGCGAAGAGTCCAGGACATGCAAACAGACATCAACAAGTTTCAAAACAGGTTTTTGGCATTGCAAAACAGAGGTCTGCCTAGTCTGTTGGAACCATCAGGAAAGTTACTCTCACATGAGAAATATGCCAAGAGAGTAAACACTTTTGCACTAAATCAGATTTCAGAAGCAGCAAGTTCATCAACAGAAACAGGACCAATAACAGGGCAGATCCTCTTTAACAGAGTATAAAATCTATTTTTTATTATGAATGAGATTACACATTTGTTTGATGAGCCTCCTCATTTTTATAAATGTACAGAGGCCGATGAGACCATGGGGTCAATTTTGAAGCATCAATTGCCTACACCAGATGTGTGGGAAGATTTGATAAGATTACTGTTAAATAAAAGTCAGTAATTGTAATTTTGCTTTTTGAAAATATTTAAATTTTCATACACAGGAAGATAAAGACACATAAGCAAGTATGCAGAAAGAGGCTGATCCAACTCATCACAAGTATTTGGCCACCACAACAGCATCAGCAGTCACAGGTGACAGGGCCGAGAAGCTACAGAAAGATACAACTGCACAGACACGTCATTCAGCAGTTACACCAAAGCGCTCAACGGACTCCGTGAGCTCCAAAGGTCAAAATTGTTTTGACAGGAGTTAAGAGCCTTTAAAGTTCATTAAAGATTGTAATAACTTCTCATCTGCAATCTCTGTACGAGTTAATGAAGATATTTCCCCTCTCAGATGACTCAATGCCTGAGATATTTTGTAATAGACTTCTATATATTCCCCCTCGCATTTGTTAGCAGGGGTTGGACATTGGATGTAAGAAATCTTTTGATATCTATTCTGCTCCTCTTCTATTGTAAGTTTTTAGAGAATTAATACAAAGGATGATGGAATTTCCAAAGCTCTGTGTCTCTTGATGTCTTGCTGGTGTATAGCTGAATGTTGCAGGATTCCTGCGTATCTCATGACTCAATAAGTTTTTCTTGTTACTCTTTGTTATATATTTGTTATCTTTCATATATCATTCATGTTTCCCATGTTTTAAATATCTAATAGCAAGGAAAAAGAATAGTCTCAGGATTTAATCACAGATTACCCTGAACTCAATCTCAGCTATTATAAATGTTTTCTTCAGTTATGGTAATGGAAGTGTAATTCTTAATTGCTAGCTTTCACACTATATCATCACAGTGATCTATTGTTTCAGGAATTCAAGTTTGCTCCTAAGGAATACATCCCTTTCTCACATCCCAGCTTAGTGAAGAATTCTTAACTGCTTTTCACTGGTTTTTCACACTTCATTATCACAATCTACAGTTTGTTTCAAGAAATATATAAAGGTCCTGTAATTCCAGCTGCACCAAACTCAGGATTTCAAGAAACCAACAGCCACAGACTCCATTGCCCAATGGATTAATTTACCTGCAGAGAACATTTCAAAACTATCAGAAACATCATCCCAACCAAACACAAAACAAACAAACCTTTACCTCATAACTAGCCTAAAATATCCATAGAACAGAGACAAACCTTACAGAGAGAACCCTCTCTGATTACAGCTGGGCTAGAAGCTGTAGTCCAAAGATTGGTTAGTGGTTACCCCGGCTGTATTCCCTTGGGAGTCATAGGGAACAACCTAGGTGTTAACAGATTTCATCCTTAAAAATCTTTTCTTGGTTCTGGACAATCCTGGGGGAGCGCACAGGTTCAACAATACATAGCAAATATCAGCGTACCAAGGGGACTGTATAAAGGTTTCACTAATCTTTGGAGTCGCCAGCTCCGATTCATCGTCCAGTTGATTAATGTCTAACGCTTGGAAGTTTGTTTCAGACATTAACTTAGCTAGCCCTTGTCCTTTTATGAGCTTGGTGGGCTTTATCTCAATGTCATATTCAAGGATGCTAGCAATCCATTTGCCTCTTCTACCTTCCAGTCCCTCTTGAGTTAGTATATCCTTCACAACAGCATTAGGGACATAGGCGATCACATGGGAGTATAGGATGTAAATTCTGAAGTCTTTGATGGCTTTGACCAGGGCGTAGGCTTGCTTCTCCATAATCTGAAATTGTAGGGGTGCGTCTCTCAAAGCTCGGTTGAAGAAAGCAATTGGTTTCTCATTACCCTAATCATCTTTCTGCAGAAGGACTACGGCTATGGTGTGTTCTGATGCGAAGGAAAAAATGATAAAGTCTCTGTCAAATTGAGGACTAGTGAGGACAGGTGTTTGAGTCAAGGAAGTTTTTATACTCTCGAAAGCTTGCTTGGCCTCAAGAAACCATCTTACCTTGGCGTCCTTTTTTAGAATATTGCTCAATAGCCTTACTAGCTCGGCTAAATTTGGGATAAATCTCCTCAGGAAGTTGATCTTTCCGAGGAATGCTTGCAATTCTTTTGTGTTTCTTGGGTAAGGGATTTGGAGGATAGCTTGAATTCTTTCTGGGTCAATTCTGATCCCATCTTTTGATATTATATGCCCTAAAAGATTGTCTTCCTCCAGGGAAAACAGAGACTTCTTAGGGTTCAAGGAAATGTCGTATTTCCTGCATGTGATGAAAATTTGCTTTAAGTGCTTAAGGTGATCTTGATCGGATTTGGAAAATGGGGTCAGGTCATCCAAGTAAACTACGAGGAAATCGTGTATCTCCTTGGAAAACGCAATATCCATTGCCCTTTGAAAGGTAGCGCCGACATTTTTCAGCCCAAAAGGCATTTTAATGTACTTGAATGTTCCCCAGGGTGTGGTAAAAGCTGTTTTGTCCTGATCGTCTGGGTGAACAAGGAATTGATTAAATCCTGAGAATCCATCTAGTAGAGAGATCCTAGAGGAACCCACTACTCTTTGCAAGATATGATCCATTTTGGGTAACGGGTAGTGGTATTTTAGAGAGACCTAGTTTAAATTTCTCAAATCTACACACAGTCTTATCTCTCTTGTTTTCTTTCTGGTTGGAACTAAGTTAGACACCCATTTAGAGAATCTGATGGGCGCAATGATACCTGCTTCAAACATTCTTTTTATTTCTTTTTCAATCAAAGGAAGAAGCATGGGGTTGATTCTTCTGAGTTTTTGTTTGAACGGTTTCTGATTTGGCTTTAGGGGAATGGTATGCTAGATTACTGAAGTGTCATAGGACTTTAAGTCCTCATAACTCCAGGCAAATACATCTTGAAATTCTTTGAACAGATCCACATATTTTGGTTTTTGGTCAGGAGGCAAATTTTTTGATAGTTTAATCATTCTGGGATGTTCTGTTGTTCCTATGTTGTGTTCTTCTATGTCGGCATTCAAAGGTTCCATCTTTGGTTTTTTGGCCACATCGTTGTCATCAAACATGTCTTCCAATGGAGTAAGGCCGGCAGGCAGAACATTTCCTTTTAGGTCAATAAACTCGTCTTTTACTTCGACTGCCTTATGTGAAAAAAGTTGTTTCAGTTGGCGTATGTTTGTAGTGTTAAAAATAGTTGGGCTTAGTATTTGTTTAGCCGTGGTAGCTGTTAGGGTCAGGCAATTTTCTTCTGCTATCTGTTGTGATTCGGCTATCGCATCCATGTCAATGTTTGTGCTAGAGAATTCATCCTCCAGAGTCAAAAAATTGTTAATCTGGGCATCATCTTGGAACACCTGCCAATTCTCAACATTGTTAGGGACTGAAGGCCTGTGTTTTATTTCAGCAGTGAAGTGGTGACTCGATCCAAAGGGAATCCTACATGTGCTAGTGAAGGTGGCTAGGCTATGGGCATGAATATTATGGTCTCGTGCAATTTTGGCCAGCTCAAAATTACTGAAGGCGCTAAGCAATTCGCTGGCAGCGGCTCTGTAAGCTCTCATTCTACTATCATTAGCGACAAAGTTGCCCTTTATCTGTTGTATGATCAGATCCGAATCACCTAGGATGGAAATGGTGGTAGCTCCCAGGGTTTTGAGCAACTTGAGACCTAAGAGAAGAGCTTCATACTCCGCCATATTGTTTGTACATCTAAAATTGAGTCTATAGGCATGGCCTTGTGCGTGATTCTCGTGAGTATTGTAAATCCACACTCCAGCCCCTGCTCCTAACTTTTTAACTGCACCATCAAACTCTAAATACCACTTGGCTTCTCGTCCGAGGTGTATATCGAGAATTCTAGTGGTATGTGGAGCGAATGAGCTGATGACTTTTGTTTCGGGATTTTCTTTTTGCCCTGCGCTGGTTGCCTTGGCTGTTGGGACAATTTCATGGGTATTGGCCACTAATCTCTCGTTGACATTGGTTCCTTGCTCCAGAGAGGACGGCTTGTCGAGAGTTGGCAGGCTAGTGTCATCATTAAATAAAATAAAAGAATCCATATCAGAATGGATTGAGTATATTGGGAAATTTTGGGGTTTCTCCTCGCTACTTACCACATACTTCATTAATGTTTCTCTGTAAAGTCTCTTTGGTTGCCTAAAGACCAATATGGTGGTGTATGAGAGGTCGAGTTGAAGGGATCCTTGCAATTTTTCTCCCCATGATCTGGATAGCAGCATGCCATATTTTGTGGGAATGTCAGCAACTACTACGTCCATTAATATTGTCTTGTTGGGAAATTGGACTAGGGAGACACAAAGGTCTTTGATTAGGCCTAGACATTTGACCTGACTTGAATCAAACGAATACAGGTCTTTATAGGGTTTGGTAACATCGAGATTCAACCTTTCCATTACAGCTTTGGGCATGAGGTTATGTGAGACGCCTGAGTCGAACATAGCATTGTGCAGTATCTTATCATGTATGCGCAGGCTGACATAGAAAGGTGGAACAGGTCCGTATGTTATTTTTCCGTCAACTTCTGGCCCGAATAGTAGTTCATGGGTGTCATCTAAAACGTTCACATCATCCCTAACTTCCGGCAATTGAAGTGATTTTTGAATTTGTTGTCTATATACATCGTGCTTAGCCAGTTCTGAGAGGGGAATGGAGATCTTGAGTTTTCCAATTTCTGTTTCTAAACTGAACGGTTTTTCCACTGGGTTTCGGGCATTGACACTGGTAAACTTTTCTTTTTCAGGCATACTCTCTGTATTTTCTTTTGGAGTGTCCGTATCACGGTGTATGACCGTCTGTGGTATCTCTATTCTGGGAAGATTTTCGGGAATGCTCTTCAGATCTTTTTCCGGATGGGAGGTAGGCAGAGGCTGCTCAATAGAACCATGTGTATCTGTTACATCTTCCACAATAACCTGATGAGGATTTGGGACATGGCTGTCAGCTGGTTGGCTGTCAGTGATCTTCCCTTTAGCTTTGTTGGGCTGTTTGCTATATTTTGCTTTGCTAGGTGGAAGAACATCGACAGTCTGTGTTCTTAGTTTGTATTGCTTATGTACTTCGTATATAGCAGTGTCATATCCTTGTTTAAAGTCAAAGGACTCACATGATTTGGTGCGGAATTGTTCTGTATCAAGGTATGGTCGGTTTTCTTCCGTGAGGAAGGTTTGCTGTTCATTTTCTGAATCAACCAGGTTCATTAGGGTCCCGTTTGTGGGCTCAGCGGATGTAGATGCCTCAGCATAGTTTTCTTGAAAAGGAGGTCTAATATCGTGGTCCTGACTGGCCCTACCTACGTTCAAGTTTTGGGTCTTTCTGAAGTTTGGGTTCCTTGTGGTATTGGGCTGTTGACTTTCCCATGAATTTTTCCTCTCAACATTGTCTAATCTATCTCCCAGCCTGTTCATGCTACTAACGACCGCATCTAGCTTCTACTCGAAAGAGGAGGGTTCTTCTTTGAAAGTGGTTCTTCTCTCAGTTCTAGTTCTGTTTCTTTTAGCAATTAGATTTGCTTCCACGCTCACTGCAGCGTCTTGCATTTCTGTGAGGCTTTGAGGGGATCTTTCCCTTAATTGATACGCCATCTCGGCATCAAAACCATCAGGGAATTTGTATAAAGCAAGGTCGGGTGGAGGTCTTAAATTTGGTGGTATTGCATTGTAAACATTGTTGAATCTGGCGCAGTAATCCAAAACAGCTTCCCCAGGTCCTCTCTTGATAGTGTCATACTCGGATAGTATGTGCAGGGGGTCCTTCTTTTTCTCCCATCTGTTAATGAATGTCTGGTATAAGGCTTCCGGGTTTAGTATAGAATTAGGTGGAAGTACCCTAAACCAGGTTCTGACATCACCGGTCAAACTTTGGACAAAGATCTTCATTCTTACACTCTCATCATCTATCTCATAACTCTTGAAATAATCCTTCATTTTCTTTGTATGTTGTAGGGCGGTGCAGGAGGTTGTGCCATCGAAATAAGTGATTTTCGATTGGTAGTCCTAAGGCATAGCCCCGGGATTAGCAGGTAATTGTAATGGTGCATATCTAGCCATGATGATGGGAATGAACATAACACCTAGGGCGACAGGGATTACAGGAATAACAAGGGAAGAGGGAGTAGTAGAGGTGGTAGGGATATGGGATAGAGGCGTGGCGGAGCTACTTGGAGACGAGGGTGATGAGCCAGGGGAACTCGGGGTCAACCGGAATAAAACTTTGAAAACTCTTCAAAAATCTAAGCGTCGCTGGAATTAAATGCAAGTAAATATTTTTGGCTGCGCTAGGGGCAGCTGAATCAGAAAAGGTGACAATGTGGCCCTTGGGGGCTAGATGCGGTGCTGCTGGAATGATTGTGCTTTGGGAACTGCAGTTCTGCTCTGGTGTGAGTTAAATGTGCAATTAATATTTGAGAGCTTCAAGTGGCTTCGCCCTCTTTCTATGAATCTGCTGGAAGGTATTAAATGTTCTCCTGCTTCGGGCCGCTGCTCAGGATTTTCACTGATACTCTTTGCCGCTACATTGATGGCTTCCGTCGTCGACTGATACTCTTTGACACACTTGATGCCTGATGATTTGATCTGATACACTTTAAACTATGTCATTGATCTGCTGCTGTCTTTAAACCGGATCATTTTGGCACGATCGGGTGATTTTCGGGCTTTTCGGCGCACAAGGGGCTAAGAAATCAAAAGATTCCCCGAAGATTCCTCGAAACAGCCTATTTCCCGTAGCGAAGCGCTAATCGCGCATCGAAAACTGCCTCTGTTTCTTGTTCTGGAGCTCCAAAGTGAGATTTTTCTTCCTGCGCGAAGTTTCGGCTTTCCGGCTGCTGACGTCGGCTGTACGGTGGATGACGTCAGCTGTGGTGGGTCCCCGGTACAGAATGACATGGTGAGGTGCTGATGTTGGGGGTAATGCGATGAATTAGCTCAGATGCGATCGCAATATCGCATCGGCGGGGAACGGAGGGTGCTTGAGTTGGGCATTTGGCGCTTGCGACCGCCGACTGCCGATATCGCAATATCGCGTCAGGTGGTGTCGGATGGGTCATAACTTGCATGGAGGGGAAAGTGCGATCTTGCGATGTGATCTAGCTTTAACGTTCTGCGGAGTGTAAGGTTTTGGGCGGAAAGAGAAATTAGGTGGGTGCTAAGGGCATTTTGAGGTTTCAGAAGGGGTTTGATTACCTGAGAGGGATTTTATACTCTGGAAGGAGTCCATTGTATCTGGGAGATGGTTTGGAGGTCAAGGGTTCTTGCTTAGTTTCTGGTAAACAGAGAAATTCCCGGGGGTACTTATGGTTATTTTTCAACCAGGGGGAGGGATATGTATATAGGGGATATTTACTTAATATTAGTAGGGGGATGGGGAAATATAGGGAGCTAAATAATAATGTTAGTGGTTAATATGGAGGTGGTAAGAAAGCGCTAAGTTCAGGAGAGCTTAGGCTGCTACAAGGGGGTAGGACCACTCTTTAGAGAAAGTATGGAACAACTTTGAGTGAAGCAGATCTTTACTCAAGCTAGTGTTATGAAAATGATTGAACTTAAGAGGAGTCAAGCAGATCTTGACCTCTTTTGGGGAAGTTAGTTAATGATTGGGGAAAGCACAGAAGGGGAGTTAGTTATACCTCTTTTGAGCTTCTCACATAGAACTTCTTGATGATTGTGTCCTGAATGAGATGACACCTGAAAGTCTGGAACTGATCAGTAATTAGGATTCAGCAACCTCAGAACTACCTACCTAGCCTACCTACCTAGCATTTTTTCTTCTTTTGATTTGGGTGCACTTAGACTTGCAAACCCATCATTCATTTTTCTTTTGATGCTTTCCTATCTACATACTCCCTTATTTCTTCCAAGGGCCCAGATTAAGCTGTTTGGGTCTCCTCTGTCTTCTCTACTATTCTAAGAATTGCCAAGATTAAGTTGTTTGGATAGATTTGCTTCTCTACATTCTAAAACAGGAAATTTAAACCTAGGGAGACCAAGATTAGGCTGTTTGGACCTCCCTTTAACTGAAAAAATTGGCGATACCGGGATAACTTTACAAAATTTTGGAGGCAATTGAATGAACTTGAAGTAGCCTTCTTCATTTGGAGACTGTTAAGCAAATATGGAGCATTGCAGCATGCAAAGTATGACATATTTGGCCTGTAAAATGTCAATCATGAAATATGAATAACCTACTGCAGCAGGAAGCTAACAAGGAGAATCTGACGAGATGAGAAGAACATGAGCATGATGCTCTTCCGAAACAAAGTGATCAACAGGTGGTGAACCCAAGTTGACACTCTCTTGGACCAATGGTTGGTCTGGAATAGGCATAGCACAGCCAAGTTTGGAAAGAGGAGGACGGACAAGAGAAGAATCTAAGTCAATCTCTTGGTCGACGGGGAGAGGTTCTGAAGAGAGCCTCTGATAACCAACAGGATGTTGGGGTGAAGAAGCTATAAGACTTTCCAAAACGGCGGAAGCTTTATCCATGAGCGGACAAAGGTAAAGGGGATGGTTGCCTTCACATAGCCTACAGGGGAATCGAATCTTCCATTGCTTCTTACTGTTACCAGTTGATAGGGTAGCATCGCCATGAGCTTCAGAGGATGAGGAGGGACGAGCCAGATTGTGGGACCATACTTCTAAGATCTTAGGAATGTCAGGACAATCACGAAGAAGATGGTCACCCTTGCACAATTTAAAAGGAAACTTAACCTTCTGCGGAGGAGCAAAAAGTGTTCCAATCTGAGATGTACTCAGAGCAATAGTTGTACAGGTGGCCTCACGCTTATCAGACTTCTTCTTCTTCTTCATTTTCTTCTTCTTCTTCTTAATCTCCTAGTTACTAGATGTGAAACTTTTACCAGGCGAAGCAGGAGAGGAGGAGGAAGAAACAGGGGAAGAAGGCGTAGGCTCAACCTTGGAATCATCGTGTCGTGGTTCAAACGAAGAAGATAGTGGAACAGGAGTCATGACGCTCGGGACCACCGAGGTTGAAAACAACCATACGAGAAAACTGATGGTTAACCCAGGCAAAGACAATGTTGCAATATACAGAGCACCGACATTTTCAAATGGAGGAAACGGACCAGGATTTCCATCTGGGGGAAGACCTTGGCCGGTGGACTCAGGGAATGTGGCCATCGAGAACGAGCCTGAAAAACACTCTTATCACAACCAAGAACTTGAACTGTTACCTGGAATATTTTGTGGGCAGTAAATTTTATGACGCAGGAACAAAACTTGACCTTTTCATGTTTCAAGGGTCGAGAAAAGGACGAAAAGATGACTCTAGTCGCCTTCGAATATTTAATGAGCTTGAAGTGACAAGTGCTCAAATGGACCTTTTCTTTTAAGGAGTCCGAAAAGGAGCAAAAATGACTACTCTAGAGAACTAGGCAAAAGTTTTACCAAACAACCCGTAAAACTACATATACACCTTGGTAGTCATATGAAAACCAAGGAATTTCCGTACGACAGTCAATTTTCCCGAATGTTGTGTTCGGTGTGTTATGGTTTGCAAGGTGGTAGACATGGCTTCCTAAGGATATAGGATGATAACCTAGTGGGGTCTCCCAACATATACTCGACGGTACATGGGAGCACAATTTCGTACTAGACCGCTATTGAGTCATAGAAGGAGGAATCACCCAACCTTGAGTGAAAACAATAGTGACTAGGTTTAACAACGTCGGAGCACGTCTTTAGCCTAGACCTCTAAGTAATGAGTGTTATGTTCCAATGCATTGTTAGGTTTATTCAGTTCATTTTAAAGTTGATCTTGAATTATGTTTCATTTTTCAGGCCTTACCGTACGTATACAACAAAACCTAGGATTCAGCTAGAATGAACGAAATATCCTTTTACTTCAATGAACACCTACCTACAGGAGGGTAGAGAGATCATTCCCAAACCAAGAAAACCAAGATAAACGAATGCAGTCACTCAATGCATATGGACATCAATCCCTACAGTGCATGGATACTACTAATGAGAGATTTTATCATTTGCTTCCCAATATGCAACCTTGAAATGCAAATTCACTTTCACTTTCGTATACTATATGAATGCAGTCTTTTGATTTTGATGTTTTAAATTTAAAAGAAACAAACAAGCAAGCGTGAAAAAACTGGTTGATCCAAACAATTGTGATCTATGTTCGGTAGTGAAAAGAAATCGAATCAATACCAAAGATTGGTCCAATAATCGTCACTAAAAATCAACCAGAAACAAGCAATGGGGAAGGCTCAATCAAACCAACAAGAAAGTTGCAAACGAACCTTGGGCAAACCAGCAACCAAGCCAATTGATTCAAGAACTTGAAAGAACGAACTAGGTCACACAGGCAAAAATGCAAGATTCATTCAACAAAGCCAAAGAAAGAGTGCCTTAATCATAAACAGTGACAAACAAGCTACTGAGCAAGAGGAAAAAGTAAGGGATCAACAGGACTGGTGAATTCAGGAGGCAGAATTCAAAAAATCAATTCTACAAGAATCATCATGAGGACAACACAAGCAACTAGCGCTGATCAGCAACTAGCTGTAGCAACAAGGTGACGTCATCGCGGAAGTACACGTCTTTCCTGCGATGTACCAATTTCAGGAGTCGTCGCGATTGTGAGACAGTATTCAGTGATGCACAGGACTTTAAAAAAGAGTGAGCACGACATCGGTGCGACTGTTAAACTATTTTCCATGACGATGTTAAAAACAATGACAAACGAACAAAAAACTCCCAAACAAAAACCAGTCAATTTGACAGACAATAGAGGGATTCCCCAGATCAATCTAGGTGACCCAAAAGACTGATAGTTAATCCCCAAAACTCAAGAGATACCGCATCAAAATCAAAACAATAGCAAACAAGAGAATAACATAGGACAGAGTCCCCAGTGGAGTTGCCAACTTGTGATGCAGGAAAGTGTTCCCTCTGCGGACAGAGGCAACCCCTCTAGCCCTAGAGTGGGTCTAGTCACAGCAAGGACAGATCAACAGTAGATTTCCTTAAACATTCATAGTTGGAGGCCTACCTCAATTGGTGGTCAATGAAGTTCCATTGCATTGCTCCAGCTTTTGCTTCCTTCTCCTCAATGAGTGATCAACCTGAAACAATGCAAAGGAAATACAACAAAGCACGTAACTGGAAAACAACAATGATCTATTTACTCAAAAATTCAAGAAGTCGTGAGCTATCAAGTAAATTACATACAAGACATAGGAAAATGTCATTGATCGTATTAATAATGAAATAAGAGCATGCTTACAACCAAATTCTTGACGTTGCAAGCCTTCTCAGAGGGTCCAGCCAGTATGTTCCTCAAGCATTCACTCTTTGAAGATGGATCTCCCAACATACAAGATCTCTCTCTCACTCATAAGTCTCAACAGAAAGTTAAGGGCACTTCACAACCTTCCACAAGCTATCAACAATCCCACACTTGTCACACCCACACCAGCTATCTATCAAACTCAAAAGCACTAACAACACTGCTGAAACCAAGAAATTACCAACTAGCTTATCATATCAAAGGTGAGTGTTTAAATAGGAGAAGGAGGCTCCATGAAAGGTGGAAGAGAGAGCTTATCCCCAAGGAAGGTAGCACATTTGACGGAACTGTCATAGCAGAGGAGGAAGGGAAACACAAACTATGCCAACAACTAGATCTGAAGACATCCAAAAGGCCGACTGTTGGAACAAATTCGCCCAATCTGGATCATCGCGAGTTTATAACTAAGCTTTAGCGCTGACATCACTAGTAGGCAATGTAGCCAGTCAAACCGTCACTAAAGATAGCAAGTAGCCTCACGCCGGAGCATGAAATCAAACCGTCACGGGAAACAGATGTATTTCCACGCTGGAAGAGCGGCTGGACTATTTACGACTGTTGTCCATCGCGTATATTAAGTCCATTCTCGCGATGAGGAATAAAACTTAGGAAAGGTGGGTCACTTGGCAACATAAGAGAGCATTTGTTCAGTATGAGCATGTTTTACTTGGACACATGACACAGTAGAAGGACTGGGATGAAGGCAGTGACAAATTACTATGTAACACAGTCTGACACATGGTTTTTGAGGTTACAGTTGGTTCTAGATTTTGATGCATTGTTCTGGGTTCAGATCTATGTATCGGTTACAGTGATATATCTATTCTAGTTGATTGTTTAAGTTTGAATGAATGATTGATTTAGTTGTGTTCAGAGGTTCAGTTATATCAGAGATTGATGATTGGGTTTCAGTAATTGGTTTATGCAGATGTATTTGTTGGTTGTATTGCAGTGGTGATTGATTTTGAGCTTCAATGTTACTAATGGGTCCAATGTGAAAATTTGATGAAACGTGACTTTCATATTGTAGTTTTATGTACTAGGGGTATCCAGGCTAAAACGTTGTCCCTAGAGGACACTGAGGGATGGAGCCTTCAGTGAGGAAGTTGAAGCTTCCTGCCAGTAGTGGTTGGTGATTTGATTAGGGGGTTGGAGCTCCCTTCCAATAGCAGTTGGAGATTGAGTGAAGGTCGTAGCCTTCTGTAGGTTGGGGCCTACATACTAATAAACATATCACCTAGTACAAGAACTAGGGGGTTGTAGCTCCCTTCCAGAAGAAGCTGAAGAATGAGAAAAGGTTGTAGCCTTCTGCAAGTGGGTGCCTGCGTATTGGTATGAGTCTACACGAGTACAAGATTGTAAACAGATTTTCTTATTATTGAAAGAAGACAGAGTCGACAATAGTAGGTGGTTTTCACCCACATTGGGTTTCCACCTTAAATCTTGGTGTTCATGTGTGTTGCTTATGTGTAATGGTTTATTTTATTATTACTGCACATGGTTACTGTTTAATGTTTAAGAAAGTACTAATGCAATGATTAAAGTTCAACATTGATGAATTAACTAAATCATAAGTTCACTGGGATATACGTTGTTTGCCTTAAGAACAGTTGCGTACACTCACTAGTTCCCTTCACTGAAGTAGCGTATATAAAGAAGAGTAAGAAAAGAAAAATTTATTGATTTGACTAATACCGATTCACCCCCCCTCTCAGTATTATTTCCAACATTCATTTAGCCCCAAGGACCACACTTTATTCTTTGAGGACCTTAGGTTAATGGTTGTGATGTTTATGTATGTTCTCCATTGATATTATGTTGAAGATATCATTAATGGTTATGTATGTTATCTATCAGTATTATGATGATCATAGCATTAATGGTTATGCATGTTCTCTATAGATATTATGATGATGGTAGCATAAATGGTTATGTTTGGTCTCTATTGAAATTATGATGATGATATTAGTAAAGGATAAGTATTCTCTCTATTGATATCATGATGATGATAGCTTTGATGGATAGGTATGTTTTCTATTTATGTTATGATGTTGATATATTTGATGGATATGTATGTTTCCATTTGATGTTATGATGATGATAGCCATGATGGATGGGTCCCCTATGTTACCTACTTTCATTAGTTCTATTTCACAATGAACAATGATGTGAATGACTAGGTGATGTTGATGACGCTATTATGACAATGACTAACACTGAGAAACCTTGTCACTGATGATTATTGAGTATGGAAGGAAACCACCAGAGGCACTTGCATATGACGAGTTGACGACACTTGGTTTGACGAAAATTTATATTTTGTCTTTAGAATTATAATTCAATTTTAGGACCTACTATATATGTTTATCTATATTCTGATGATATATCAGTGGTTGCAGGCACATATTAGTTGCTTGGCCGAATGACTTACATATGGGTGATGGGGTTGTACAATTTGATGGAACTGCGTGGAAGGGGTGGGATAGTGTCCCTGATATCACCCACTAGCACTCTCGTCGTGACTTGGGCTAGAAAGGTAGAAACATCTTTGCCTTGAAGATCATGATGTCATGGTGGCAAGTCCCAAAGTTGGGTCACTCATGAGGATTTTACTGGGGGGCGCGCATCAAGGTGGATTCCTTGATCCCTAACACAATTATTCTCACTATAGCAAGCAACATAAGAGAAGATAATGGTTGTTGTCGTTGCACCTATTCTTTCCCCTCGTAGCCACTGAATGCTTGAAGGGAAAGTGCCATGGCACCCTTGGAACTTCAAGGAAATTTCTTGAAGGGCACAACCAACTTGGCACCTTTGGCATCACAAATAAACTGTTGAGCGTGACATCTTTGGAACTTCAAGGGAAGTTCTTGAAGGGCACGACCAAACTTGGCACCCTTGGAATCATTAAAAATAAATTAATTAATAAATATAATCAAGATATGAAAACCATGTAAATTCACATCAAGTGGTAAATGATGATTAGAACCAAGGTAATTAAATCAAGAATAAAACTTGGGTTAAGGGGATCATATGAAGAAATAAAATATTTTACCTTAAAAACCCCACCTTTCCCATGTTGGAAAATTTTAGGTAGGTAATGTAATTTAATTAGGTAAAAAGGGGAAAGAGGGACATAAATGTAAAGGATAAATATTCATCCCAAAATAGCTAAACCTAATTAAGAGAAGAAGATGGTGAATTAAAATAAGATTAATAATTTAAATTTTAGAGAAATTTAGTGAACCTCCACGTGTCAACAACCAACATAAGAATATCTATCTATGAGATAACCTGAGTTAAATTAGGGAGTATATAGGCGATCAAATATTGACTTATGAATAGACTTTAGTAATGAACACAAATTGAGTAAAAAAGGGGAATCAAGAGACAACTAGGAGAAAAAATAGGAATTTTGTTGAGGTGAGGAAAAATATTAGTTTTAAATTAAAATTTAAGTAAATAATTTTAGAGACCCTTGATGAGAAAGTGACACATGGGTGGGTAAAAAATCAAACTATTGAATTATAAAAAATAATTAATTATTCATGAAATTCCAAGTGTCACCAATGAGGACTCCTATAAAAGAAGGGGCAGGCCATGGGAGAAGGGACTTTTTCTTTACCCTATTGTTGGAAGGATGAGAGACTATGTCAGAGTAGTGACTACGAGCTATAGTGAGTTTGGTGAGGTAGAGGATTTTAGAGAGGGCACTATTGAGCCAAAGAGTGCTCTCCTCTACCAGCTAATACATTCCTTCATTGTACAACGCCATTGCATCTGGGGGTTCCGCAGGCAAGAAGAGTACCGGAGGAGTGGGTTGGGAGGTCAACTAGTGGGTCACTGCATTCAGATTAAGCACATCAACATTCACACTTGGAGGCGACCCACAACAAACGTGGGAAAATAGAAGCAAGTCAAGTTTGAATCTCGTCTCCTGGTGAATGGTACCTATGTTGTTATAATATTATTTTGTATGAATTCATTATGGGTTTTAGTTAATAACATGTAAATTAGATTATGTTCAATAAAGTGAAATTCAAATAAGTTTTATATAATGCTTGATAATTTTTGAGTTCCCAATGTTATTTTTAGTATCAAGAAAAAAATAGGTTTGGTCCCTACACTTGGTATCAGAGCTTAGTTGAACCCTTGATACCTATGGGCCCATGCATGTGTGACTAGTTTGTTAAATATCTACTACACTCTACCCTGAAATTGTGTATGGTGACCTTCAAGGCTATCCCCTAATAAGATGCAATTTCTTTTTGATGAAAGAGAAAATCAAAAACAAAAGTGAATGCTTAATAAAATACGGATCTCCCATAATTTAAAAAAATAAGTCCTATTCATTCCACTGATCTGTTGTAGTCTTGATTAGGTTGTTTTCTCATGGGCATGGGATGGGTTTAAAGAATTGGACAGTCTTGCTACCCACCTAAACTGCATGATTTTTATTTTTTTGGTTTGAAATGAAATGCCAAGATCCCACAGCGTTGTTCCTGGGTTTCCTACTCTATCTTGAGGTTGTATGTTTCCTTACGATGCCATGGAGGATTTGAAACTGGGTGTTGGCTGCATTTTAAAGATTGGGCATTACTGTAACTACCCACTAAAGATGTTAGAAAAAATTTATAATAGCCATCTAGAGAAGGAAAACCAAAGGAACACCAAAGTAACAACACTTCTGTGCAAAGGTGTGCTTAAAAATTGGTTCGAATTTTGTTTCACTTAATTAGTGATTTACATGTACATCAATAATACTTCAAACTTTTGGGGTAACAAATAAACACATTTTGGCAGATATAATAATTTTCTGCGTTGTCAAATTGCAACCCAGAAATGCGGGTTTGTGTTACTAAGATATTTAATCAGTGTACTGTCAATTTGATCAATCGTGAAGAAATCATATTAGGGTCTCAGCGTGTCCATGAGCTAGATATTTTACCCAAAAGATCAGAGTGTGGAATTGATGTTAATACAATCTCAACGTATATAGATTCCTTCAGGTTGTTTTATTTTCTTATTGGCTCAGAAGATTTTATTCCTAATTTTGTTTTAAAACATATTGAGCTAATGTTCTCAAGTTTGTAAGAGCCAAATTAACTCCATTTCTTCCACACTCCAAAAATTGAAAATTGTTTTTGTATCCTGCAATTGAAAATTATGTTTGTATCCTAAAAATTGGTTCAGTTCCCTTCTGTACCCACGGAATTCACCATACTCTGTTACACATAGTATTCTCTACATAGATCTAGAGCAGTACACACAAGGCTCCATGCTATGGTGGTCATCGCACTCCAACATTCCATATCATAATTAATTTTGGCTCCTTCTCACGGCATTAATTCCCATCAAATCAACTAGACATCTTCTTTTCTCCACTCACAATAACCAATGTCCAATTCATATTATTACACCATTAGAATACTCAATTTCTTCAGTGCCTGTCATTAGGAAAAATCTCCAAATGCTTCATTACACTTAATGCAGACTCACAATTACCTTATGCCCAGAATCAATTAACAGATTAATACTCTAATCCATCTTCACTTTCACATGCATAGAACTATAAATCCAAGGTTGTGATTCTTGTGGAAGAGAGCCAAGTTTAGCGTTGCTGTAAGGGCCAAGTTCTAGTATAGAGTCGGTGTTAACAATGGGTCGAATAGATGACTAAGGGAGGTATAATCTCTCTTTATGAGTATCCATTCTAGTTGTTGTTCGTGGGAGACAATCTTAGGGTGATTTTGTTAGTCATTGGGACAAGCTACAACCAATATTCCTGAAGCACGAATTGCTGGTTAAAAGGGTTGTATACATAGCATATTTGTTGATTAATATATCTATGGGAAAAGGCCAACTTCACAGTCATTTTGGGACTGATATTTATGAAGATTTCTTATGTTGGAGCTGCCAAGAAAGGACTGATATATTGAAGCATATAATGTCGAAGTTAATCACATAAATTTGAAGTGAGGTTGAATATGAAAAAGGAGGTTGATTGGGAGTTGATTTAGAGGCCGGTATAAGCATTCTTTGCAAAAACTGATATTTCTACATGAGAGGGGGCGAGCTATAGTCATCTTGAAGGTCATTTCCATTAATAGTGTATTGTTGGAACCACGTCATAATTCCCTCAATGTTTTGAAGCTCACATCACTGAGTTATTGCCAGGTTCCTCTACTCCTTTTTCTCACTGTGTATTCTTGTGCCATGTTAATAAAATGACAATTTATGTTCAAGTTATGGGTATCCAGAATTGTATAGGTGATATATGAATTTCTTGGTTTAGTTCTATGCACATAATATTTTTCTGAAGTATTTCTTTGGCATGTGTTACCCACTGTGCATGTTCATTTAAATTTAAAACCGAGAAAATGCACCTACAACCACATGTCT
Source organism: Pinus taeda (assembly GCA_000404065.3). NCBI lineage: Eukaryota > Viridiplantae > Streptophyta > Pinopsida > Pinales > Pinaceae > Pinus > Pinus taeda. The sequence goes on from APFE031348011.1 coordinate 82,646, forward strand.
ACAAGATGTTTGACAAAACTCCTCATTGAGAAAAACTATTAAACTCGGAAAAAATTATTGGAAATTTTGAGATATCTGGTATACTACAGCTATATATTCACCATTATATTAGGCAAAAAAAAAAATCCCACACATGTCGATAATCACTCTTCACATTTCTTTGATCCATTTTCCTCCTAATTTTTCTCCATTGAATGGTGCAAAATTAATAGCGTATATATAAGGAGGAAGTTATAGTCAATTATTTCAATGAAAGAGAATCCACATTCAAAATTAAAATCTAAAAATTTTCCCCAATAGGACACTCACACCTATAAGTTCAGTTCAATATAATTTGATAGGGAACAAACCATGAGTTACTAAAAATTGTGGCCACTACAAATATGTTAGCTAAGTGCTGAATGCTAAGCTTCGCAGAGATCATTTTTTTTAAATTCCATGGAACCCTTAATGGGAGAGAATACAATATTTAGAACAAAATCATTTTGATGCAATGTGAAAAAAATCCTGGCATCTTCATCCTGCTCCACAGTGGAAGTCCTAGTAATGGGAAAACATGTTAGAAAAGAACTCCATAAATAACCATTTGAAAAAATAGTCTAGGGAGGAAGAAGCATATAAATTCAAGGCCATTAAATCGTAATTTAGAAGAAGTCCATTGATTTTCCTTCAAGCAAGGATACACCAAATCTCTGATGATCAAGAACTACATTAAACATAAGAGTAAAAAAAGTTTCGCTTGTGAGAATTTTAAGAGGAGTGATTTTTCTTGAAGTAACCCTTTTTCCCAAAATTTCATTATGGAAGTCACCTATGACTTTTTTATGAACATTTTGAGCTAAAATTTCAACATCCAATATTTTGTGTTTGTTGATAGCTAACCTTACAAAATCATAAAAACATTAGCAACGTAATTTCTCTCCCTTTACTTAGGACATTCTTAGTTTATGTTATGATAATGATACCAACCACCTCTACCATTTACATGACATAATTGTAATCTAAGCATACTAATTGAGTGGATTGATGCTATTCTTTGGATTAAATCTTATAGGAATGTTTGAAATTGATAGGCGAATTATATAATCAAGAACTTATAAATGCATAAAATGTTCTTTTGGAAGGATATAAACATGGTTATGATTTTTATCTGATTTCTATTTATTTATTTTTATCTTATAAGGAAAAATCATGTTAAATTGTGGCAAGATTCATTGGTGAACCATGGTTAAAAGAGGTACAAGAAGAAGTGGGGCAGCTAAAGGGTGCAATACGGTGCCACCACAACATTCGACTCCTACCTCCACACCCAATGATGGGGAAAACATCACAACACCAGAATAAATACTAGTTGGAGAAGTGTTGAACTTAATGAGATCGTTCCAACACATGTCTGAGGCATTAATAAATCGTTTGGAATGAGAGCATGGAGGACCTGTCATACAAAACGAAGTACCCCAAAACACTACAAGAAATGATGTACGTCAAGATTTGGAAAAAGTAAAATTTCCAGATTTTTGGGGGTCCACAGATGGTCAAGCTGCAGAGGTATGGTTAGAAAACATGGCTATGTGCTTTACCCTGAGATATTACACCTCAAATATGAAGGCCAAGATGGGTATATTCCATCTAAAGGGAAACATACTACTTTGGTGGAAGACAATCTTAACCCAATTGGGGATGGATATATCAGAAGTAACTTGGGAACTATTTGAAGAAAAATTTAGAGAATGTTATCTGTCAGAGGAGTTTCTTGAGAGGCAGCTAAATGAATTCAATGCATTAAAGCAAGGGATTTGCTCACTACCAGAGTATGAGGCTCGTTTCATGGAATTACTCTGTTATGTCCCTCACTTAAACACAGAAAAGCTCAAGGTGAACAAATTTGTGTGTGCACTAAACGTTAACATTCGGGCCAAGGTTAGAATCTTAATGCCTCGCACCTTGCACCAGGCAGTTTAGCGGGAAATCATTGCAAAGGAGGAGAACATGAGCAGTGGACCTAGTAAGTTAACAAGGCCCACAAGATTAGTGTTAGCCTCACTCTCTTAAAAAAAATTATAAATCCAAATAAAATAATTAATTAAATTAAATCATGAGAGTTATTTTAGTTAGGAGGAGAGATTCTCTCCAACTAGTTCTCCTAAATTAGTGTGTAAGTTGAAAAAATGTCTCAACCAAGTGAGTCTAAGATATACGCACTATCTTAATACCACTTGCTCATGTATTTAAATGTATTATTAAATTATTTGAATAAGAGAGAATCACATGAGCATGAGAGACCACATGATGGCTCTTTTCCTTTTCCGCGATTTCGTTGTTATGAGAGTTAATTTGTTGTGAATATGTGAAATCATACAGCCATAAAACCATATTCACATATTCACAGCAAATTAACTCACAGAACAATAAAATGGTAGAAAAGGCAGAGAGCCATCATGTGGTATTTCATGGTCATGTAATTCTCTCTTATTCAAATAATTTAATAATACATTTAAATACATGAGCAAGTGGTCTTAATATAGTGCGTCTATCTTAGACTCACTTGGTTGAGACATTTTCTCAACTTACACACTAATTTAGGGGAACTAGTTGGAGAGAATCTCTCCTCCTAACTAAACTCCTTAGTTTGAGAAACAAACTCTCATGATTTAATTTAATTAATTATTTTATTTGGATTTATAATTGTTTTAAGAGAGTGAGGCTAACATTCCCCCCCCCCCCCATGATAAATCCAAAAAGAACAAGGAACCATCTTCCAAGTTCTCAAGTTGCTCCTCAAAAATCATTTGCCTAAAAAAACCACCAAATTTGAATGCTGAAGAAACTGCAATATGAAGAGACTATGAGTCAGTGGCATGACTGATTCATCTTTGAATGACGCTTGACAAATCCATCATGTGCCAAGCCGCAAAAAGGGTCCAACTGTCCTTTGCTTGAAAACAGCATCTGGTGTCCACTAACACAATTTGATGAACACCCACTGGTGTATTTACTGATGATGATCACCCACTTGTTGAAGATGTTGAAAAACAACTCAATGTTGCTTTTTCTATGATGAAAGTTGTTAACTGTGGCTTTTTCTGTCGATCGCCCACTAGCAAATTTGTTGATGCTCACTACTGATGAAAGATGCCCACTGGCTAATGAAGATGCTCATTGGTTGCTTCGCTGATGTTGTTGAGACTTGCAGTTTGACAACCACTTGTCAATTTCATTGACATTTTCCCCCCTTTGTCAGTTGAAAGGAGAGACAATCTTCTTCAAATTATATATGAATTCTGAACTCGCCCCCTTCAGGTGTAGGAGAGTTTCACTGTTGTACTCCCCCATTTAGCTACACAAAAGTACCATCTTCATTTGACTGTTGGTTGCATTATATGTGAGTGAATTCGATTGTAAAACGTGTACAATCTTTTGGATGTGGATGACCATTCCCATGGATCAATCCATGAATAATCGATCTTTAATCTGGAAGGTTGGTCTTGTTTGCAGCATTTCTGTGATGAATCATTCTGCGTGCCACAATGGTGACAAGGATGGAGATCAAAACATTAATCTTCCAGATGACCAATTCTTTGACAATGAGAACATTTTGGTTTGTTTGCAACTTGAGTTTGCATGCATTTTTGTTTGTCTGCACTTTCAGTTTGTGTGCATTGATGTCTGTCTGCAACTTGCAAAGAACTTGCTAAGATGATATGTTCAAGTAATCTGGCATTGATGAACTAAATGGGCTTTGAATAATTAGGGATCTGTAAGTTGTTGTCATCTTTGACATATCCTAAGCCATGTCGATTTCGATTACTTTGGATTTCTTCCCATGGCTTGATGATGGGTTTGGAAGAAAGGTGAACTGGAACAACTTCAACAGTTGAAGCTGGTTGGATGAATGAGTTCAAATGATCAGATGTATCTGGAAAAGACTTGGAAGCAACACACTTCTCTTGCAGCTCAATTCTCTACAGTTGCAATTCTAGTTGAAGGAACTCAATCGTTTTATGTGCATGGTGAAGATGCACTTGAATGTCAGCAAGAGTGGTTTTGCTGATGTGCACGATGTCATCGACTGAGGATAACATTAAATTGTGAAGAATTTGGGACAGTTGAATGTGTGTCGCCATGTTGCTTTGCATACTTTGAAGTCAGGCTTGCCTGTTGAAGAAGTCGGGCTTGAAAAATTGCTGAGTTGATCACTGAAATGACAGGCTCGCTTGTACTATGGTTGATACTTTTAAACACTTGCTTGAACTGCTGATGCTTTTAAACACTTTGCTTGAACTGTTGATTTCATGCTCGCTTGATGACGATCACTTTGAATGAAACGTTATAAGTGCTTTAATGAACTTTATACAGGCTCGCTTGGTGTGCGTTGAACTGTCAAACTTGATTTGATTACTTGACACGCTCACTTGATCTTAGTGTGCTTGTTGTAGATACATGGTTGTTTTGATGCTCACTTGAAGATTAAAAGTCACACTCGTTTGATGGTGATTGTGTGCTTGAACTCACTTGATTTTTTTATGGACACGCTCACTTGCTTTATTGTTTTTGCTTGAATTTCTTGTTGTCTTGAACTTTTGGGTGATTACTGCACGTAGTGATGCTCTGAATGTGCTGAAAAATGATGGGTGTCAAACACTGTCGAAAATTCACCCAAATGACAAATGATAAATTCAATGTTCAAGTAACAACTGACTTGACTTAATGATTCACTTTAAGAAATAAAATTAGGGTGTCGGTTACAACCGAAAATGCACCCAGACAATTGAGTTAAAACATTGCAAGTGATACAAAAAGTGTTAAAAATGTTGATGGCGATTGTACTTTGAATTGCTTGAGTGTGTAGCATCCTTAACTTTATGGCATGAATTAGATATTGTGAAAATTTGTTGCAAAATATTGCTTTTATCAAGTCGATGATGTGATGCTTTGTGTTTAATAACTTAAGTGAATACAAGAGTGTTGATTTAAGGAGCTTGATTGATGACTTGTATATGTAAACTTTCTTATGTGCATGTAGTTGTTTTGTTTAAGCATAATATCAGGAATCATGCACCATTACAAACATACACATGGTGTACTTAAGATCCCCTTATTCAATTTCGAGTGGATCTAGGACACAAACACCACAAAAATATATGTTTTTATTTAAATACGAGACTACATCATCCTTCTCCTTCTCAAGCAATGAGAATGTCACACTTGCAAACTTTTGTCTTCAAACAATTACCTGCACTTGCTCAATCGCTCTCAAAGTAAAACATTACTTTGGATTACAACAATGAATTTCTCTCAAACAAAAAATTGCTTATCACTCCCAATACAAAACACATATTACTCGATTACATAAAAAATATTTTATCCACTCCTTATCTCTCCTAAAAGTTACTGATTTAATAAAAAGTATACCTTATTTCTCCACATTTTATATCTCTCAAAAATCACACTTTATAACCTTATCACTCCAAAAAAATTACTTTACCAACTCTTTAATGACTTTTAACTTTGGAAAATTATGACCCTTTCAACTTTGAATACAACCCTTTTTTTTTAAACTTTGAAAAACCTCACCAAGTTTCCATTGGGACACATTGGCTCACACTAGAATTGGTTATCACATTGGCTTGTTGCTGGCTCTTGATCCCTAAATGCGAATAGTCCATCTATTGCCGCTGTTAATTACCGAGACACTTCTATTGAATTTGTTGTGGTGGGTTCCTACTTGCCATCAAAGGAACCATTGGCAAGTTCTTTCGGTCATGATTCGGACTTCGATCATGGTGTGATGGATGGTAAAGAGGATGTAGAATTTCGAGGTCCATTGCAAAGCGCTAGTCTTGTTTGCAACAACATTTTCATCGCAGTGCACAAGAAGTCAAGCAAAACAGTTCTTAATGACAACGATAATTTGGCCGAGATGAACTATGAACATGCAAGGAACAAAAAGGGGGCTAATATAAGTGAGGGAAATTACAGACAGGCATCGGCTTTCGAACACTATACCACAAAGGGCAAGATTGATTTCAGTTTGTGACTCTCACAAAGAGAACTGATATCATGGGTCAAGATAGCCCTATATCAAGCCAGTGGGAGAAATTCGGTAGTCATGACTCCACAGCCTTCAAGCAGTGGAAAGGTTATAAGTGTCACAGATTTGTTCGGCAGATAACCATTGACTATTGATCAGGATTCTGTGTATGCCAAAGATGCTTCACATTCTCCTAGTCCTTCTATGAGCTCAAACGAGAGTCTAGTTTCTGTGCAAATTGTTAGCTTCAATATCCTTAAATGCTTGTACTGCCACCTCCCAGATAGTCTTCAATCCGCAAAAATCCTAATATGCATAATACCATTCATCAAATTTTGGAAGTCAGAGGTGGTGTATTTTTCAACCGTGAACCTATTATAGATGGTCCACCTTGGATGAGCTTATGGATAAGTGAATGTCTATGCATATGCAATTTTTCCTTTCAAGGGCATCTTAACTGACCTACCATCAAAGAGAAGAAGAGAAGACAAGGAGCAGTAGGTGGTACACATAGGGTATCTATCGGCATTGGCAGTGAGCAATTTCTTGTTTCTCATTCTCAGGCAGAAAATGTGATTTGATGTCCACATTCAATTTCCGTCTGCCATGTATTCAAGTTTCTCTGTATTTTAATCACCAGCATTTACTATAGTGTTTTATTGCCATGAGCAGCCAACACAGCGTGGTTAGCATCAAATTAGGCAAGATTAGATGCCACGATATTTAATAAAAGGGATACATCACCCACCTGTTCGTCTCCAAACACGACTTTGCTTTGGAGTAGTCTTCAATTGGCAGTGTTCAATACAGTTAAGGTTTCAATGCAGCTCGACACAACATCACACAATCGCTTCTCAGCAGCCTCACACGCATAGCAATGCACTAGCTCTTCGTCACATGACACATGATGCTCAACACATATGCACAGTCCACTACTCACCTGGCGCTCGCTTTCTAGATCTGCTGCAAACAGTACTACCTGCTCTCAATTTATCAATAGGCCATTGCTCTGATACCACATGAAGGAGAATCATACAACCATAAAACCATATTCACATATTCATAGCAAATTAACTCACAAAACAATAAAATGGCAGAAAAGGTAGAGAGCCATCATGTGGTCTCTCATGCTCATGTAATTCTCTCTTATTCAAATAATTTAATAATACATTTAAATACATGAGCAAGTGGTCTTAAGATAGTTGTCACGCGGAATCAGTCGATCTTGCGGACAAGACAGACCTTCCTAGAATCTAATGAAGACCTAATGACAAACAAACCAACCAAACACTATCTTTCTCTAAATGCGCTTTATAAGTAATGGGAAATAAGTGTGTGTAAGAGCCTACCTCATGTCCAGCGCAAGTTCGGAGATGCCTTCGCTTATTTGATCCAAGTAAGTTCCTTTATCGCAAACCTGCAAGCACAAACAAGGCAAACAATTAAATAACACATGAATATCCAATATTATAAAACATATTTAACATGAAAGTCAAGGAGTCCATGAAACAAATAGCATAAGATACTTGTTGAGAAAAATGAGCTTGATTGTATTAATTCAAAAGAAAAGAACCTTACAACCTTTGCCTTGACGCTGTACAAGCTCCTTCCAGGGTCCAACAAGAAGTCTCCTCTACTTTGACAAGCTTCACTCACTCCCTAATGGGGCCAAAAAGGTATGTGATCTCTCCTCTTAAGCTCAAATAGGAAGTCTTTATTTCACTAGCATTT
>APFE031348011.1:90920-101629 GCA_000404065.3 Pinus taeda
TTGAGGGAGAGAAAAGGGCTTTTGGCAAGAAACTTCCCGTGGACTTTGCGGAGAATCCGACCGTCGGAATCGAGCGCCGTCTCTTTCAGGTATTTCACAACATCCTCCTCTTTGTTTTTATCCATTTAGAATTTCATTTTAAGCCTTAGTTTGATTTTTTGGGGGCTTTGGGGTTTTAGGATCCGCTTTTCGGGGTACGCAGGTACCTAATGGGTAACCTGCATACCCCAACATTTTCGTTAATGGGAAAATGGTCGGAGTACGCAGCCTACCTTCAGCACAACTTCGTACCCACGCTCTGTGTTCTGAAAGCGGGGTACGTACTCCGCGCAAAGCAAATTAAAAACCCAAAATCTCAAGATTTAACCATCAATTTTTGATTTAATGAATTCTAATGAATTTTTTCTGGTGTGTAGATTGCCCACCATGCTTGATTGGTGCGAAAGAGAACACGAAGATGTCGATTTGGCCGCAATAAATCATCAACCTTCCATTGATGCTTTAAAGGCATGCAGTCTTTACAAATACTGGGCCATACCTGGCATGAGGGCCCAAGTGCCATTCTTAGAGTGGCTGGTTGAAAGGTGGAACGTTCAGGATCAATGCTTTTACATCGGAGGGCACCAGCTCGAGATAGAGCCCTCAGACATATATTTTCTCACTGGTTTGCCTAATAGGGGCAAGCACCTGTCTCTATTCGGGACTAGGCCGGGTGGCCAATCCGTTGCTAGTCTCCGGCTAGAGTGGTGCAATAATCAAAACCACGAGAAGGGGATAGAAATCAAATACATATCTCGACCTGAACTTATGGTGATTGCCTTTATAGTTACCAGACTCTGCGGCGCAGCCGCTTTGCACCTTGCCACCGGGTCCCAAATGCGGATGGCGATTGATTGCTTCCGAGGCAACATTTTCAACTGGTGCGATGTTGTGTTGGCCAATATGAAGGGCCAACTGACTAGGGCAAAGAACGGGAAAACAAAGACTTTTGGGTATGGGCCTTTGGTTGTGAGCTTTTCCTTAGAGAGAGTTCCGATGCTGATCCTGCAGCATCTCACAGTTGAGGTTGGGCCTCCTCGGGAGCCGAAGTTAATGCGATGTGTTGCGGTGATGGCCCGACATCCTGATGAGGGAGCGCGAGTTGTCCGATTTCCTGCGGGTTACTTTCACTGGTTGGAGAACCAGGTCTTTGCAATCCAGGATTTTCCTTATGCCGGAGTGGATTTTCGTGGAGATCCGGACATGGTTCTTCCACAGGGAGAACAATGGGACGACAGAGGTATTTCATTTTTCACAAGTTTTTTTAAATTATCTATATTTTTTGTTTTTAAATATCGTCTCAAAACTGACAGTAAAAATTTTCAAAATGCAGATGTAGGTCCACGGCGTCCAGCCAATCTCCGGCGTTTCGAGAGGAGACATGCAGTTGCACCGGTACCGGTCCCACAGGACGTGGCTGCAGAGACCTTAGCCGAGTTGGAGCAGGACCTAGAGCGTCTGATGGCAAATATACCTGAGACTACTATAGATGATATTCCTATCAGACTTCAGCGCTATGTAGTCGCAGTCCCAGGAACTTTTAGGAGGTTCTTGTGTAGGGTAGCCCATGCAGTGGTGTCATATAGGGAGCACCACCAGTGATTGGATGGTCACTTTGCAGACACATGAGACATTTTGGTTTTTTTTTGTACTTATCATTTTTGCCGATCATAAGGTGTTTTTCAACCTATGATCGAAGACGATGTATATTTTTTAACACACTTCTATCTATATATATCATTATTTACCGGCTTATCTTGTTAAACATGTGTGATGAAATGTTTTTTAAATTTACATGTATGATTATTGCAAATGTCTGTCTAACACTCGAGAAGCAATTGCATCTGCTAATGTATTTAGAGACCTTGCAATATGCTGATATTCAATGTAACCAAATTCACGTTCCAAGAGACGCACTCTCAAAAATAATCTTAATAACACATGATTTCTAATGGCATATATTCTATTAAGCTATAATACAACGAGTTCAGAATCTAACCTCACTATCAAACGTCGAATCCCAAATGAAATAGATTCAGACAATAACTTAATCACTACACTGTATTCTGCAATGTTGTTTGTTGTTTGACCGAGGTGTTGGATACCTATACCAATAGGTTTCATATCTCATGATTGGCAAATTCAAAAGCCAAATATGCTCTGCTTTGCTGATACAAAGATCCCATATTTCCAAGGAAAGGCAAGGTGTGTACATGCCTTCATGTCTATTAAACTTTGATGGATGGTCCAACAGTCTAATCTGGATCATGCCATGTTTCAATTTTCTGTTGTAGAATAGAGAAAGAAATTCTGTCCAAACTATTTAATCTTGGCAGATCAATAGTTAGGCAGAGAAGCTAAGGTTCCCAACTGTTTAATCTGGGGGCCTTGGAAGAAATAAGGGTAGTGCTATATAGGAAATCAAAGAAAAAAGCCAATGGAAAAGAAAAGGCACATAAGGGTCTGCAAGTCCAAATTCACCCTCCAAGAAGAAACAAAAAATGCTAGGCGAATTAGATGGGTAGGTAGATGGGGTTGCAGAAATGGTGTTCCTTCCAAACTGAATCATGCTGGTCAATACAAGGAAAGCAACACAATGGAGCATGTCTAACTTCCCTTTTTTCCTGATTTATCATTCATTACTAACATCCCTTCACCAGTTGTGGTTATGTAAGAATTCAAGGTTTAATGTTGGTCCTTGTTGCCTTTAAGAGCCACATTTCTTGTGCAAAATTCTTTTCATTTTGATCTACTCCCTAAACTAAGTTGTTTTCAAGAAAACTTAGTAATATCACTCTTTATTCACCCTCTCCCTTCATATTAACCCTTAACTTCTATTTTATCTAGCTCCCTATGTCACCCTTTCCCTACTATTATAACACCATGGTGTATAAACCCTAAGCATTCTATAAATACCCCCTCCTTGGCATTATAGCCATATGATTCATTACTAGGGAATCAAATTGACATCTGGTCAGTTTGAGAACCCAAACCTAACCTCTTTTCCACCTTCACAAACTCATCTACCTAGCCAACCCTTCATTTTGCCTAATAAACCTTGGTAAACCCCTTTTGCACCCTTAGGCCCGCTCAAAAGGCAAAATATATGGAAAAACCCACTTTGTCCTCCTTATCCTAAGTTCGGGACCCATTTGCGCTTCTATATGAAATTGCATAAAAACCCACTTAGCCTAAGTTCTTAAAGCCATGTGCTAAATTTGCAAAAATACGTTGAAAAACCTTAGTTTCCACCTTATCCTAAAGTTTTTCGGCTATGCGTGATTTAATAAAGAAAACCATTGGAAAAACCATGAAATTCATTGATATTTCGAAGGGTCCCGCCAGGCGCAAATCCCAAGGAAAACAATAGTTTATTGTCTGCCCAACGCCGTATCATCCGTGCAAGTCATCGGCCCATCGACCGTCCGATCAAGCACTTTTCATCCGACGGTTGACGCGGATATCGGACCGGCCCCGACGTCCGAAGGATATCGTCCGATATCTGTCAGATGCTAACGTCAGGCCGGGTCCATGCGTCGCCCCCAAATCGTATCGGAGCCCCCTCTGACAGATTCCTTTCCGTATCAAGAGCGGTGCGATACGATACCGCCATGGTTTCCGGTTTTCTGCCAATCCGCCTGCCTGCATCAGCGCTGCGTCACTGCCTGCGTCATCGCCGCGTCCGCAACCTCCGTCCGCCATTGCTCCACCTGTCTGCCACCTCACCACCCATGTTGACCACTCATAGGCCGCCACGTCAGCTGATGATGTCATGCTGACGTCATCCTACCCTGACCCACCTGATGACGTCATGCTGACGTCACCCGAAAAAGGCGCGAATGTCCCAAAAAAGCCATATTTTGTCAATTTTCGCGTTCTTTTTGCACTTTTTGCAAAATCTGTTGTTGCGCCCTCTGCATGCATTTTACGACCAATTGCACCAACCTGCTCAAATTGACCTGGAGACCTTCGGCGTGCCTACCCACCTGCATTCGTGACCCGGACCATCAAGTTTACTAGGTATTTATCCCTGCAAGTCTTCTCTAAACCTGGTTTTTGTCTGCAATAACTGAAAACTCGCTTAAGGCACTAAAAGACGCAAAATTCACCGGACAACACCCTGCGCCAAGCTCCCATTTTGAAAGTGAACGGTCAAAATTGAATAACAGAGCCTGTTTTAAACAAAATTCTCATTAAAACCTGCATTCTGTTCGCGCAGTCGTGAACAGAAAACTTGGTACCTGCACCCAAGTATTAAAAAGGCTCTGCCGAAGACAACTATTCACCTTCTCAAGTAACTGTGGGCAGTATTTCAATTGCTGCAAGCTTACCCTGACATCCTCTATTTCTCAAAATTCACCTCTTCACTCTGGCAGTGCTCTTGTTTCCCAGTCTAAGTAACATCAGTCTACATACAAAATAGAGTTTAAGTAACCATGGAGACTCCCGTTGCACCTGTGGCCCTCAATGTTGCCCCTTTGAATGCCCCTTAGAGATAATTGGAGTGGCAAGATTTGGCAGACTTAGATTATCAAATCTTAGAAGAATCCTTAACCCACAGCAAGTTCCACCTCCACCTGCTAAATGAGCTAAAGGCTAAACATGAAGATAGGACAGATATATTGGGCATTTGGGATTCTTTCCTCCCAATCTTCAGGCTCCCTCAGGTCAACCAATTCCCTAACCTGATTCACCTGTGTGCTGTATTCTATGATCCCACTCAGAGAGCTATGCTTGACCCTTCAGGCTCAGTTGTATTCTACATCACCCCTGAGGCCATTAGAGAGATGCTGCAGTTTACAACTAAAAAGAAATTGGTTCCCCTATCTTTATTAGATCTGATAAACCAAGGAGCTAGAATGCTGACAGATGCACAGATCACAATGCTCAACCAATTGTTTATCAACTCTGACACTGTGCAATATCCTCCTATCTTTGTTGGTTACCTCTACCAATTGGGTGTAGACCTTGCAGACATGATCAGTTCCATATTGGGGTACAAATCAGTTGAATATATTGATGAAACTGTACTGGTGATGATGACTATGTTTTCCCTTGGCAAAACTCCAATCTGTTATGACTATGCCACATACATATTAGATAAGATGCATGAACAGTTTATGAACCTGTCAAGAGAGAAGGTGTTCATATACACCTCATACATCTACCACTTAGTTCTATATTATCAGCATGAGAAATTCTCCTTCATTGTCAAAAGAACTGATGCACAAGGCAATCCAAGGTCGGTAGTGTACTGGAGCTCAATTTTTCATTGCAGAGCCTACTCTCCATACACTTACTATGAGTTCATAGACCTCTTCATCCACCCAGCCATGTCTCTATTCCTAAGCTCGCCTCCTCCAAGACTGACTTATGAGATGCAGAGAATCCTGCAGTTGTCCAAAGTGTACAGCAATGGGGATTGGTATTTTTACCAAATCTACACTATTGTCAGAATATATGGTTGTGAGCTACCCCCATACAGACTGCCCAAGTATGTACCCATGAGACTATTTGCCCTTGAATACTTCAGGCAATTTGGGAATGCTGATATGATACACTTCTCAGGCAAGGGCAAGAAGGCACAGCTGAAAGTGAAAAACCAATTAGGCCACCTTGTTTTGAACAAAAGGGAGGAAGGCTGGAAAGAAGCTGATAGAAAGCTAAAAAGCCTTGGCCTAAAGACCAGTTTCCTTTGGAAACCCTATGACCCCAATCACTCCATATCATTAAGAAGGGTCAAATATAGGCTCTCTAGTTATGACCATGTAAGCTTGCCTCACATTGAACAATATGCAAATCAACCAAAATGGAAAAGAGGCACACTAGAGGAACCTATCACACAAGAAGAACTGAATGAGAGAGCAAGAAGAAATCTCCTTAAAATGGCTGACTTGGAACTTCCTGCACAGGTATTCTCTCTGCCAAGGCCTCAAGCAGGAGCAGCTGCCTCATCCTCCACAGCACATCAGGAGGTAGTCAAAACTACAATTCAAGCTCCTAGCAAAGGCAAGGAAAAAGAGATGGAGCAAGAACAGGTACAACAACCTCAACAGGTACAACAACCACAAAAGGAGCAGCCAGTGCAAGGAGAACAGACAGCAGAGGCCCCAATGGTCACATAACAACAACCAGAACAAATGGCACCTCCCAGGCAAGACTCAAGAATTGATTCTTCTGTCCTCCAAACCCCACAAAGAGAGGACGTAAACAGGAAAAGGGACAGAGAGACTCCCCTTACTGCCTCAACAACTCAAGGGGAGAAGAGGCAAAGGTTAAACCCTTTTTCTTAAGAAGAAATGCCAATGGGGCAAACTTCAGGAACAGGCCTGCCCAACATGGAGGCCTCAGCCAGTTCCTTCCAGCAAGAACAATAAAGGGCAGCAGGAGGAGAAGTCATCTCCTCAGGCCAACAGAGGGAAGGCGAGAAGAGCATCAAGCAGCAATTCAAGGATATCAAAAGGAGAAATGAACCTATAAGGCTGCAGTTGTATAATCATCAATTGAAAATGGCTCCCACAAACCAGCAAAGACTCATGTCTTCCTATGATGTACATGAGGGTAAAATGATAATGAGCCATTTCACACCAGTAGTGCAGCAACCACAGTCAGCTGCCGATTATATCAGGACCAACCTTGAAGTCCTGGCCAAGGACATCCACCCAATGGATCAGATTGAATTGCATAAACAAACGGGTGAGATGGTGTATGCCTCCTTGGCAGACAAGACCTTGGTGAACTATAGGCTACAAAATAGCCTAAACAACACCACTGCACAACTTGAGTTGGAAAGGGCATCCTCTCAAGCAAAGGACAACAGGATCAAATCTCTGGAGGACATCATAATAGAACTTGGGCATGATCCTAAGGACGTCAAAGCAGTGCAGGAGCTTCTGAAGCTAAGGGATGCTGACATGGCAGCATTAAGAAAAATGACTAAAATCCCAGCTACTCTTCATCCCCAAACTGAAGAGGTCGCCCAGATCAGACAAGACAAGGATGCAGCTGCTATGCTGGTTACATTATATAAAGAGCTCATCCAGACACAAGAGAAGCTGCAGGAAACAGAGGCTACCCTTCAGGCAGCATTGCAACAAAAGGAGGCAGGACAAACTTCACAACCTCCTCTAGAAACGATTAATCTGGAGGAAGCCCCTCAAACCACTGCCCCTCCCAGTCAGCAGACACAACAAGCAGCATCGTCCACCTCAGCACCAACAACAGAGCAGGCTGAAAGCCTTGATATGCAGAAGCTGAGAAATGAAATTCAAGCCTTGGAGACTCAAATGTCAGATTTAAATCAGGCCAAAGACACTCTGGCCAAGATCAATGAAAAATATGACAAATCCAAGCAAAATGTGGCTGAAAGAGAAAGAGAGGTAAAGGCTCTAAAAAAGAGAATAAATGAGCTAGAAAAGGAGCTCACACTGGACAAGGTGACAGCTGAGCTCAAAAGGATCCTATGGGCCAATATTGGCCAGTCCATTACAGACCAGTGGGAATACATTGAGGCCATTCATGAGCAAATGGCGCTCATTGGAAAAGCACACAGAGAAATCCAAAGGGCAAGGGCATCTCTAGGCAACATGCCTGAGATTGCCACCAGAATGATAAATGTGATTAACTACAGGACAAGCTCCCAGCTGATCAAAATGGGAATTGCCAATAGGACTGAGACCATTTCAATGATCAAAAGGGTCCAGACACTAAGAAACCTGGTTCAGACCCTGGAAAGAAGAAGCCAGGATATGCAGGCAGACATAAATAAATTCCAGGACAAGTTCACTGCATTGCAAAACAGAGGTCTTCCTGGCTTGTTGGACCCCTCAGGAAGGCTACTTTCACATGAAAAATATGCCAAGAGGGTCAACACTTTTGCTGCCAATCAGATTGCAGAAACAACCAGCACATCAACAGAAACAGGGCCAGCATCAGGGCAGACCCTTTTCAACAGGGTGGAGAGCTTATTCTTCATTATGAATGAGATTACTCACTTATTTGATGAGCCTCCTAATTTTTACAAGTATACATAAGCAGATGAGACCATGGGGTCAATTTTGAGGCATCAATTGCCTACACAGGAAGTGTGGAATAGTTTAATACAATTAATGCTAAACCAAAGCCAGTAATTATGTTTTTTCCTTTTGAGATATTTAAATTGTCATGCACAGGAAAATAAGGATATATCAGCATATATGCAGAAAGAGGCTGAGCCAACTCAGCACAACTATTCGACCACCATAGCAGCACTGGCAGTCACAGGTGACAGGGCCAAAAAGCTACAGAAGGACAGAGCTGCACAAACACGTCACTCAGCAGTTATAACAAAGCGTTCAACCGACTCAATGAGCTCCAAAGGTCAAAATCTTCTGACAGGAGTAAAGAGCATTTATGTTCTATTAAAGGCTGCAATAACTTCTTATCTACCATTTATGTACGATTTAATGAAGATATTTTATTCTCAAATGACTCAATGCCTGAGATATTTTGTATGAAAACTTCTATATATTCCCCCTCGCATAACTTAGCAGGGGTTGGACGTTGGATGTAGGAGATTGTTCGTATCTATTCTACTGTTCTTTTTCTGTAACTCTCAGAGAAGTAATACAAAATATGATGGAATTTCAAAAGCTCTGTGTTGCTTGATGTTTTCTGGTGTTTAGCTGAAAGTTGCAGGATTCCTGCGTATCTCATGGCACAATAAGTTTTTCTTATAACTCTTTGTTATGTGTTTTGTTATCTTTCATATCTCTTTCATTTTTCCTGTGTCTTACATTTTATAGCAAGGAAAAAGAATAGTTCCAGGATTTAATCACAGATTACCCTGAACTCAATCTAAGCTATTCTGAATGTTTTTTCTTCAGGTTATAGTAATAAAGGTGTAATTCTTAAATGCTACCCTTTCACGTTGTACCTTTCACAGTGATTATTGTTTCAGGAATTCAAGTCTGCTCCTGAGGAATACATCTCTTTCTCACACCCCAGCTTAGTGGAAAATTCTTAATTGCTTTTCACTGGTTGTTTACATTCCACCATCATAATTTCAAGTTTGTTTTGTGAGGTATCTAAATGGCCCTGTAACTCCAACTGCTCAAACTCAAGATCTCAAGAAACCAGTAGCCATAGACTCCATTGCCCAATGGACTAACTTTATCTGCAGATCTCCACTTTAAAAGTACAGAAAGACATCCTTCCAGCCAAACATAAACCAAAACCTTTACTTCATAGCTAGCCTAATATCACCAGAGAATAGAGACAAACCTTATAGAGAGAGCCCTCTCTGATTACAGCTGGGCTAGAAGCTGTAATCCAAAGATTGGTTAGTGGTTACCCCGGCCGTATTCCCTTGGGAGTCATAGGGAACAACCTGGGTGTTAACACGAGGCTCACCCCATGCATAGAAACTAACTCGTCAGAGGGCGAATAGATAACCCAAGCTGCGGAAGAGATATTCCGTGTACTACGACAAGCACCATCAGCAAATCCAATGTACGTTTGGAGAGGCATCGACATCTGTAATATCAAGAGTAAAACCAATATAAGCCAGAATAACGACGAAAACACACTTTCTAAGCTAAGCACACTGTCTAAAATAACAAACACACCAGCTAGAAAGAAAACCTAACCTAACTAAAAATTCTCCATACCCATCATTTAAGCATAATACCTCTTTAGGTAAAGTCTATTTCTGGGTTTACCCAAAGAGTCCCCGTCAAAATCAACTAACTCATAGGCCCCTTTTGCTAGCTTTCGCTTGACAATGTAGAGCCCATGCCACATAGGAACGAATTTTCCAGCACCTAGTTTATCGTTAGCTTGATCATATAATAGCACTAGGTCTCCTTCCGAAAAACTTCAAGGGGTCACATTTCTATCATACTGAGCTTCCGTTTCGTGTGAGTCTCGATCGCCAATGCAGCATGACGTCGAGTCTTATTTAATTGAGCTAAGTATAATAAACGCTTTTCCTCTTTGGAAGTAGCTGTAAGTAATTCGATAGCCATTTGAAGTGATGGGATTTCGCATTCAATGGACAACACAGCTTCCAAACCATAAACTAGCTGGAAAGGAGTGAACCCTGTTGATGTTTTCACTGAAGTTCGGTATGCCCATAACGCTGAAAATAACATGTTGTGCCAATTCGACCGATGAATACCAATGATTCGTCGGATCATGATAACCAGAACTTTGTTGATAGACTCAACCAGATCGTTGGCTTGTGGATAATAAGGAGTAGAGTTATCATGGCGCAAACCAAGCTGGCCTGTAAGTTCGGTCATCATGACGTTTCGAAAATGGCGCCCATGGTCAGTGATGATCGCTTGTGGGACACCAAACCTAGCAATAATGTGATTGAATACGAAAATTGCTGCTATTTTGCCGTCTGCCTCGAATGTAGGCATCGCCTCGGCCCATTTAGTAAAATAATCAACCGCGAGGATGATATACGCATGCCCCCGGGCCGAGTGAGGGTTACAAGTAATAAAATCGATACCCCATTTGGCGAAAGGACCAACGACAATTATAGGGTGGAGAGGAGCAGGTTGGTGCTCGCATCTTTCGATCAAACACCTAACAGTTGTGGCATTTTCGGACCGCAGTAATACAATCTTTGAATAAAGACGGCCAGAAGTAGCCAGCGCGCAATATCTTTTGGGCTGTGGCATACC